>CAHIKZ030000663.1:825000-869561 GCA_903632075.3 Acanthosepion pharaonis | reverse complement strand
CATGTTTGTAATAATGTCCCACTCTCTATAGATACATATTCTCTTTTGCTCACTCACTCACACACACACACATACATATATATATATATATATATATATATATATTTGAATAACTCTCTCTCTCTCTCTCATATATATATAATGTACCCGATTTCTTTCCAATCTCACCATTTCTGAAAGAATTGCTACTTTCCCATGCCAACATAGATGGCCACCAAAATGTTAAAAATCAAAAGAAAACAGTCAAATCCATTCCATTGTGTTTTTTCATCTGTTAATCACAAATCATAACAATCTGATCACAATTTAAACAATATTCATTTAATAAAAAACAAAAATGTATATTTCTTGAATATTACTCGCTTACTTATGCCATACAAGACTTTTGAATTGTGCCACTGTGTCCTCCAAATGTTTTGACTGACCTTTCAACCACCTGATGGATATTCATGAACATTCTCAAATTTAAAAGCCTTGATAAACCAATGACATCCTTGCTTTTGTATATAAACACATGCATCAAAATAAATCCTACATTTGCCTATATATATATGCTAGATTCATGAGTAAAAGTGCCTAATATCAGAAATAGTATGCAAAAATAAAAGTACACACTCTCAAGTTTATAAAAAAAAGAAAAAATGCTGGTAATAAGTGTAGTTTAGTTTTTCCCTCATTTTTTGCTTTGATAGAATGTAATTCAATTTATACTAAGTTACACTTAATTATTTAAGCCTAACCCTACCTAAATACATGTTCTTTAATCTCATGTCATCTAAGTTAAGTTTCCTGTTTTGGATGTAGTTTCCAGTTCCATTTTCTGGGGACTTAATAACAGCAGCTGTTTGGCTTTTTAGTGATTTGTCTATTGGGGGTTATTACTGTTCATATTGAGGGTAACAAGTTGGCAGTTTCCAGCTCGTATCAAGGAAATTAAAATCTTTCGTAACAATTAGAGAGACTGTTTAACAGTTGGATAATATCAGGAGTTTTGCAGTGTCATGTCATGCATGGATAGGTATTCCTGCAAGTGCTTTGAGTGGACAACCCTGAGGCCACACTCTTGGTTAGCTTTTAGCCAGTTTGTATTAACTTAGACGATGAGCAGTGAATTTTATTATTCATCTTAAAATTTCTTATGGCTAACAATTAATAAAAATAGATGTAAAACCCATTTGCTCCATATCCTTTATTTTTTTCAACATTCATACAAATTTCTATAGTAGTGAATCCACAATCTTGAAAGCTCTGCAGACATCCTAGCGCTCTTTAAAACTACCTTTAACTTTTTTTATCTCTCCTACCAAATTCTCCATTTCAGGCTATCTTCTTCTTAATCGACAGAATTCTCAGGTAAATATGCACGGCCTTGATGTCTATGTTCAAGGAAATCTCCCAATGGTAAGGGAATTCTTTATTGAATCTCTGGATTATTATATGTGCTTTCAACTTTCACTATTAAATATTGTTAGTTATCCCTTCTTCCTTTATTGTTCCCCTTCTTCTCAGGACTGTAGCTTGTTAGATAATATATTTGACAGTCTAGAAATGGCTCTCTCTCTCTACATTCATCTACAAATGTTCATTTCAATACCATCATTTGTTCTTTACCTTTTTAAAGTTTTTTTGCACTTTGCAACTCTGTCCTCTAGGTGTTATAGACAAGCATATGGTTGCAAGAAAGAAATACGACAAGAGAAGAAATAGATTTACATGATTTATTTCAATAGGAACGTGTGGGTTTGGGACAGCTACCTTGTGGTATAGTTCATAGGCCGGCTGAAGATCTGGGTTGATCTCTCATAGTAGTTCTCACTGGTTGACGTGGCACTTCTCCTGCTGACTGCTGCTGACTGCCCAAACTGACCGTGACAGATCTCTTCCCTGGCCTCCGGTTGACTGCTAGTACTTCCCCATGTGACCCCTTTTATGGGGTTTTTTATGGCTTAACATGCTCAAAAAATGACGCAAGTATAATAAGGAAGGAAGCATTTTTATTCGTCGAGAAATAGAAACACTTTAAAAAATTATTTTATTTTTCGACCTGAACTTGTGCATCGGGCCTATGCGTAAACAACAATAATGGTCATTTTGTGACGGGGCCTTGTCCCGTTCACATCCGGCTCTCGCTCTTGAGTATGTTAGTTTATTTGCCTGCAAATCAGCCGAGATATGTCTTATTTTATTTTATAACATAGGCAAATCCCATCATATTGTTATGTCGGTAGATAATTGTTTTCACTGTTCTATTAGGCAAGAACTTCTATTCACATCATTTTGTTACCAATACACTGATTGGGATTCATTTCACAATTTCTTTCATGGCACTCATGAAACTGTAATCTTCTCCTTGATTCACTTTTGTCTATTCAGCCACTGTAGCCCACAGGAATCACTTCTGGCTATATAAACATGATTTTTTGAATCATAACAGACACCGCTGTGTGTCACTTCTTAATAGTTGTAACCATGTCCTCAATGAAGCTAAGTTGCTATTTACTGAGAGAGTGAGGTTTAGTATAGCCTCTTAGATGTTTAGCTCTTTTCATTACTGATGGCTCTGGAAGAGTATGTTAAGCCAGGGTAAATCTTTAATTCATCCTCACTTCAATCAGTTTTTATTGTCATCTACTGCTAATAAAGCAGAATGCTTTGCTTATAAATCCTCTTCCAATTCTGCTCTCAAAACATCAGGAACATCTTTGGCTGATTTTGCCCCCCAGAACTGAGATTCTACCATATGATATACATTTTAACTTTGTCCTTGATTTCTGTTATCATCTCTAAACTAGATCCCCACAAGGAAGGTATCATTGCAATTGTCTTCATTAAATGTGCTCCTGAACTGGTTCTTAATCTCTCTAAAACCTTACAACTACTACTTTGCTGCTTCTTGTTTTCCAGCTTGCTGGAAATCTTCTTCTGTAGTTCCAGTCTTTAGATAGGAGCAGTGAGGCTTGGGCTGTGGCTTAAGATGTCTTAGAGGCATTTAACTGGCATGCTTATGTCCTTCACAAGCTGAAGGGTCACGGTATCTATGGCTGAATTTTTGATTTGATTCAATCTTTCTAGATCTTTTTTACATTATTATGAATGTTTCCCAGGGTTCTATTCTTGAATCTAATTTGTTTCTTATCTTCACCAATGACCTTCCTGATGTCATCAACTCCAAACTCCATATCTATGCTGATGACATAATTATTTACTCCTGTTTTAATAGTAAATCTGATCAGTTTGATAATGTCAAATCGGCAGCTGATGTCAAAAATGACATACAATCTGCTGTGATCTGGGACAAGAAATTCCTTTCAGTTATCATGGAGAAACATTTTTGCCTTCCAACAGCATGGCTGATGCAAATCTCTAGTCTCACATTTTCCATGAAGTTGATCTCTAACATTGAATGAATTACTGCTGCTAGGAAAGGTGACTCACTGTGTTGTACTGGATAATTTTTCTTGCCAGAATTCATTTTGTATGTTTATAAATCTACCATTCATATGTGCATTGAATATTACATCCTGCTCTTTTATTGTCTTTTCTCCTCAGTAACATTTTCTCAATTTTATTCACTCTCAGTAACCCCTTGCAACTTAGTGACATTATTACCTTGCTCAGGATAAAATGATTAAGAATGTGTGTGTGTGTGTGTAAGACGTTTTGTCCCAAAATTTGACCACTTCATGCCAGATTGTGTCCTCTTTCCCAGAAACTACAATGGTATAGTTGTAGTATAAAGCACAGGTTAATGCTGGGTATGTGTTAAAGAAACAAAAATATGCCTGAGCATGTGTCAGCAACAGGGATTAGTTATTTTAGCTCCAGTAAAACTTTGAAATGAGTAAACAACCATCATTTTCTTGATTTATTATGGTTATTTACTTTAGATATATATATATATATATATATATATATATATATATATATATATATTCAGTTGTATGGGTTTCATGCTTTTGCAATAATCAGACAAACAAAAGTTTCACACTTTTGCAATCATCAGACAAACAAAGGATTATCTGATGATCACAAAAGCATGAAACCCAGGGTTACAAACTCATATCCATACAACTGAATATGTTAGTTCTATCACAGATATTGAGCACTTTCCACTAATTATGGCACATATAAAATATATATATATATGTGGGGGGGGTTGTCTCTTTGGATATTGCTGTCTCTCTAGATCTTAATATGTTAATATGTGTTGGTCTAGCTCTATATCAGGCACCTGTTTTAGTTTGGCAGCAAGCTCATTTTGCACACCAATGTGTAAGTTGGATCTCATTGGGTGCTTCCCCTGGTTTAGTCTTGTGCCAGATGATACTATACTTAATTAATATATTCATTGACTGCAGTCTATATCTATATATTTATGCTTCAATCTCTTGCAGCCAGTTTCCCTACGCCACCTCAGTATTTCTCTCTCAGCACACACATACAGATGCACACACACACATATGTATGAGTGTGAAAATTGGTCTGGAATTCAGCCATCTTTGATGCCTGAAAGTTCAACTTCACTGTTGGTTCGGGTGGGCTGGAATAGAGGCAGGGTGTCTGATCTACCAATGGTGGGTTGTTGATTAGTAAAAGAGAAAGAGAGGAGCGCAAGTCTGCAATCAGCATTGGTATAGGTAGAGAGTCGGTAGGTTGGTGTGTTAGTGATTGTGTGCTTGTCTTAGCTGCAAGTGGAGGAGGAGGAGAATTTTTATCATTGTTATTCATGATAATGGCAGTTGTAATTATCGAAATAAATGTACCAATCATGCAAGTTAAGGTGTTGCTATTCATATGAAGTTTCTCTGTGTGTGTGTGTATATATATATATATATATATATATATATATATATATATATATATATATATATATATAGGAACAAAAGTTAAAATAATTTTTTACTCATTGAAAATATGATTTTGTTTTGCAAGTGACTGAAATTTATGACATATATAATGACTGAAAGGTGACATTTAAATGCCTATTTCTATAGAATTTGAGTGTAGATTGTGAATTTTGAATGTTTTTACATTACAAGTAAAAATGGAAGAATATGAGATGCATTTTCATCATTTGATGTTCTGGAAAAGAGAAAATGTTTTAAAAGCAGCAAAAATATGTGTCATTGATGGAAATGGTGCCATAGCTGAGAGTAATGTCCCTAAGTCATGCAGAATTTTAATTCTACATCATTTCAAATAGCTTAAAATAACTAGTCCAATCACAGGGCTTTGATATTTTTCTGATTCCCAATTGGTCAATTAATGCTAATATTATGTTTTCCACTATGCCCAAATTGTATTGACCTACTTTTTGACCTGAACCAGAATACAATTCCACCAAAAATCTGTCTGTGTTTTTCAAGCCTATTATTTGACATACAACATTATAAATACCAAGCAACATTTTCAGCTCTTCCTTTTTTTTTGCCTTCTCTCACACACAAGATGTAACGTTAGAAAGATTACGTTTGTCCCTTAAGGGCAAATGCTATGAAACATGCATATACACACACACATGCTCACATGTACGTATGCACATTTACGATATCTATTCATTCTTTAAACTACAAGGACACTTATCAACTCCTAACTGAGAGTTTTTCTTCAGCACTTAACAAGTCTACAATATCTTCTTATCTTTGAATATTTTTTTGTTTCTCACATACATACACAAAGACAATTTATATTTTATTTCAGAACTTTATTAATCCAAACAAAAAGACATTACTTTCCAATCTATCACCAACTGCTTGTATACTTGTCATTATATTAATGTTTATTTGTTGAAACTACATTGTCTTTTCTTCTGAATTTTATTCTTTCAATGAAAATCATATGATTATTCTAAATGGTCGAATTATGAGTGAACCGGCAACACTATTTTGTTATTGTATTGAATCCCAACTGTCCAAATTTTAACATTCAATGAAAACCTGAGCAGAAGGATTCCTACAGTAGTTTGCTGAGTTCAGAAATGGAAATTTTGATCTGGATGACTGAGAACATTCCAGCAGATCTTCAGTCATTGATGATGGCCAAATGAAAATGCTGATTAAAATTAATTCTGGTCACAAAAAATGGGACATTGCAGTGATTGGTTATGTGAATTGCTACAATGTTTGGGTGCCTCAGAATTTAATAGAAAAATGCATGAACTACAAATCTCTTCTGCAATTCTCTTCTGAAATGCAACAGAACTTACCAATTTTCAAAAGAATGAATAACAGCCAATGAAAAATGGATTGCATACTACAATTTAGCATGGAAAAAGGCCCTGGGGAAAATGAAATATGCCATGGTTAACAATTCAAAAAAAGGCGATACTATATTTCTGATGAAATTGGAAGAGCAATGTGTATTATGAGTTCCTTCTGCAAAAATCAGCCATCAAATTCAGATGTTCCCAATTGGATTGATTAAAAGCAGCAAGTGATGAAAGCACCCAAGAAGATGCTGTTTTCCATTAAGACAATGCCACACCATATATCTCTTTGCAGACACAGCAAAAATTGGTAAAGCTTATTTAGAATTTCCTATTACACTTGTACTCACCTGACTGGGCACTTTCTGATTACCATTAATTTCAATCCTTACTAGCTTCCCTTAATGAGAAGAACTTCAATTCTCTGGAAACCTGTAAAAACCAATTGGACCAGTTCATCACCCAGAAAGGTATCATGTTCTAGGAGGATGGAAACATGAAGCTGCCTCAAAGATGGCAAAAGGTAGTGGAACAAAATGGAATATATATAGCTGAATAAACCTGTGCACAGATATATCGGTAAATTCAATTAAAGAATCCTACAAGCTTTTGTTCTGACACACATATATATATATATATATATATATATATATATATATATATATATATATATATATTGTGTGTATTTCGGCAGCATTTTTTCATTGATGCATGTTTCATTAAATATTATAGACAAGTTTTGTTCATTTATTTTATGTAAATTCTTTTCATATCATCTGATAAGCTTAATAACATTATCATTAAAAGAAGAAAGAAAATCACAATATTGATACATATTTTTTAATCCTATCTAAGCTTTCGGCTTACATAAGCCATTATCGAGGATGACAATTACATTACAATATATTAATCAATACATGGTCAAAACAATAATGATATTCTGTTTATGTTTACATGGAAGATTTCCAAGCAATGACAAACTTGTGCATACAAGACACTGGTAGCAAAAATCTCATCACAGCTCATGACGTTACACATGACCACTTGAGATTGAAAACAAGAAGTATTAAGTATGGGAAGCTGTTGGTATAAACCAATGGTTTCTGTTATAAATTATAGGCATTTAAGAATATTTGTGGAGATTTCATAGTTTATTTTGCTCTGCTTAGGTTTCAACTGTTTTATGTATATAGCTCGATGAGCAAATTAAAAACATTCAGAGCCAGATCCAGACTTGCAATCCTCAAATTTTGGATTCCCAAGATTTTATTACTGCAATTGTTTTCAGTGATTTTTTTTTTTTTTTTTTACATAAGTTTTTGTCACAAATTTTTTTGTATAATAACAATTTTTATAACTTGGAAATAAATTTGGGAATAATCAAAATTAATTGCGAAATCCAGTGAAGGTCACCCATGAAATAAAAATAATTGTTTGTATAGAAAGTAAGGACCTACATACATCAAACGGTTTTTAAATTAAGTGGCAGCAGAAGAATTATCATTGAACTTTAAAAAAAGGTAAGCTTAAATATTAATGCAATACTTAAATGCAGCAATCAATTTTGAGTTCTTTTGTAGTTTATTGTTGCCTATCACATCTACTACTCCCTACCTATTGTGTAAAAGGCCAGACCAAGAGGAGATAGCTTAAATGCCACCCATTATTGTGGTATATATATATATATATATATATATATATATATATATATATGATCAAAATAAAAACCATATAAAATTTAATATTACAAGACATATTAAACGAAAATAAAATAAAAAAAAAAAAAAAAACAGGGGAAATTTTTTTTTAGAATTTTCCCCCTATGTCTTGTAATATTAAATTTTATACTTTTATTTCGATCATTAAATTTTTACCTACAAAATATCTTTAAATATATATATATATATATATATATATATATATATATATATATATATATATATATATAATACACACATACACATATAGAGAGAGAAAGTGAAAATAGTATGACAAATTAGAAAAAAATATTTTTGTGACACATTTCATCTGTTAGGATTTTATTGGACTTGTCTTTGTCGATGTTGCCATCACTACACATGCAGAAATATGGGATAGACCAAAACATAGGTTATGGAAAGAAAAAGAATATAGATTAATTTGGCTAGATTGAAAATATATTCATTCAAAAATTCTGAAACTACCATTGACTCTCATTTCATACACGCATGAAGTCCTAATGGATGAAATGTGTTGCAAAAACTTTTTCTCAATTTGCCATACTATTTTCTCGGTGCTGTTTCCTGATATATAAAATTAAATATTATTGTCATATCATATATACACACATAAACAGGATGTATCAAAAATTCTTTTACAAACTTTGGAGGCAAGTTCCTCACAGCTAAACAAGGAAAAATGTGCATATAAACATTAGTCTGCAAATCCTTCTTTTTTGAGTTCTTAAGTTTAAAGCTTACAGTAAATGAAATCCAAGATACAATCCCAAAATAATTTTACGAACCTTGGGGATGGGTTCTTGACATCAAAACAAGGTAAAATGTTTCTTCAATACAGCGCCTCATATCAAATGTTCAAAATGTCCTCCGCTTGTTTCTACACATGCATGCACCCATTGGATCAGTGACTTGCAGACCCTTTCAAATAATCCCACATGGTATAGAATGGCCTCACAGGCCCCTATAACTTCATTGATGAAGCATGTCTGCCTTATTAATGTTTACTGCATAAACCTGTTGTTTTAGGTGACCCCATAGATAAAAATCCAAAGGATTGAGGTAGATTTTTTTGAAATTTTGAAGCTTTTTCAAACATTACACTTTCTAAAAATGGTCTAGGGGATTTAATCATTGGTTAAATTAGTTCTTTGGAGGTTATGAGTTCAATCCTTGTGTCTGGTAGTGCTGAAAAGTCATATATTCTGGTTTAGTGGAAAATAATTTTCAAGCATTGCAAAAATAAATAAGATTGGTGAATATTAACTGATATGAAAAATTCCTGTAGTACTTCTATAAGTTGAATAAAATTTTTTTTACAAAATCCAAGAATATCACTTAGTACAAAGACAGGCACCTGAAGAGGGCTGGGGGAGTATAATGGCTGAAACATTGTTAGTATAACAACCAAGATAAATGTGCTGGACTGAATAGCAAAGCATATAATAGTACCTTCCTCTTATTCACGTACTATATGACACATTCATCAATCCATCAGATTCCCTATAGTGTGGATTAGGGAGTCATTTTGAATTCCAAGATACTTTCATTAACTGCATATAGTATGTGCTTCAACAGGGCTACATACTGTTTTGAACTCAGAGTTATCCTTCTACTAGATTGGATGCCAACCAAGGCTCAATAGCCCAGACTAGACTACTATTTAACCCCTGGCTATGAGGAGAAGAGATGGGGTCATATATTTGGCAGAAGTATTTACAAATGGTGACTGAAACGTAACTTGGCTGGATTTTGAACTTAGTTATTGGATTTCTTTGTCTGAGCCACTGACAGTGACACTTGACCTGCACATATCCATGGCACTGTGTTATATGGTATTAGTAGTAAGGAAGAATCCCTCTTACTTTTCTTCTCATCCAATACAACATGGTAGTGTCAAAACATGCATTTGAAATCATTTCTGTAAAGTAAATCCAAGCAAATTCAAAAGAAATGCAACATGATAATGTCAAAACAAAAAACACACATTTATAAAATCATTCCTGTGAAGAAATTCAAAGTTAGTCTGCAGAATCCATTTCATGTTTTCATAACCATTAAGATAGCTCAGACTTCTTTTAGGTACCCTGTCTCCACAACGTCCTCTGCTTTGTAGCTCTTAACAATGTTTGTCTTTTTACTATCCCTCCCACTTCCTGTTCTGCCATTTATTTGTTACTATTTTCCATTGCCCATATTGCCTTAAATATTTTCCTATGCCCATCTTGTCTTAAATATTTTTCTATGACCATTTTGCCATAAATATTTTCCTTTGCCCATCTTGCCTTAAATATTTTCCTTTGCCCATCTTGCCTTAAATATTTTCCTATGCCCATCTTGCCTTAAATATTTTTCTTTGCCCATCTCGCCTTAAATATGCCCTAGGTCCATCAAATTCTCCCACCCCTTTTTCCCTATTTTGTTTTTCAACTCTTTCTAAGTCCAAGTGTCATTTTGTTTCTATTTTCCTTAAAATTTCCTTGTTACTCAAATTCTCCATCTATGTTATTCTCAGCATCTTTCTGTCGAACGTCTTTGTGGCTTCAAGTCTTCTTTTTGTCCATAAGGAAACTGTTTGGCATTCACTGCCATAAAGGAGGGATGGTATTATGTAACAGTTCAGTACTCTATTTACATTATTTGGACTATTGTCCTCATCTTTGTTGCCATATTTATTACAACGTTTTGGCCTTGTACGCTTCAGTCTTCTTCAGCCGAAACATTGTAATAAATATGGTGACAAAGATGAGGACAATAGTGTGAATAATGTAAATAGTGTACATAATACCTCATCTCAGAAATACAGACAGTTCAGTACTCTTTGTGTCATAATATTTTCTTTAGCTTTTTTGATAGCATTTCATTATTTAAATGTGTCACACATAAGATAAGGATGCAGCTTTTCAATGGATTTATTTAACCTATATAGTGAGGGGATCCTAACAGAACACAAATTATTATCAGGATTTATTATTGGAGGGTACAATCTCAGCAACATAAAATAAGGAGATAACACTATATTTAGGACAGACACAGAAACAAAACTACAAAATCTCTTAGACAAGGTAGTAAAGGAAAGCAAGAAGAAAGGACTAACCATCAATTGTAAGAAGAGAGAATTTATGTCTGTCAGCAAGATGATCAGTCTAAGATGCCCACTAATAATTCAAGTTGTGAAATGCGAAAAGGTTACAGAAATCTATCTACCTGGGAAGTGTTTTAACAGATGATATAAAATGTGAACCACACACTTAGAATTTTGATAAGAAAAATTATATATTTAATATTTGTTCTTTTTGAAACAGACCAAAGATTGCTTGTTACATGTCTTTTTAAAAGTCATTTTATATTATGTTTTGCATCAGCAAGAGGATTTTTCTTGTTATTCTTTCTCATGTTCTAAAGCCAGACATTTTATTCTTTCAACAGGCTCATGTTGCACTGTGTTGTAATATTCACTTGTTACTTACTTCAGTTCAAATATCACCCTTAAACCTCAGCCTCTGATGTCAATTCTAATGCAAGGTCAGCCACTATAACACTTAGCTAAGCTAATATATCCTTTCTTAATGGTCAACTATAGTTGCCCTCAAGTTTTCCCGTTGTAATTAAGGTGTGCATATAACCAGGTTGATGTCATCTGCCAGTTAAAGTCAGCATCAAATTTATGTTTACTCAATGCAAATGTCCATTCCACAAGTTGGAACCAAATTAGGAGAAAGTTCTGGTATTACTTTTCCAGTTCTGTACAAAAGGGTAAGACAATGTAGTAAGTTGTTTATATGAAATAATTATTGTGCGCTTGTATTGATGATAGGTGTATGTGGATGGTCTGCTTATTGAAAATGAAAGTGTTGGCTTGGTGAGGACGTCAAGAAATGATTAGAAGAAATATCAGTACTTTTGGACAACATTAGAACAACTTTTGCTTCATCAACTGTTGTACCCTGGGGACCCAATTTAGCATTGACTTTGTCTTTATTACTTATATGAAACTTTCTCTGACATTTTACATGATTGGTCTGACTTGGCTTTAATATCTCTAGCATTTCTTTTTCCTTTCTCATTGCCATGTTTATATGCATGAGGTCGATGATATATTGAAATAAAATTTCAAAATATGACGTTATTAAACATCTATATGAGTTCACTTTCCAGAAACGTAATTTCTTTTTTTGTTGTCATACCATGACTTTATATTACCATTGCTAAACAAAATTTACATTCAAGTCAGATTCAACAAAATACAAGGGTGGATCAATAAGTTTGTAGCCTGACATGTATAGTGTCAAATTTTATTCAGGATGTCACTGTTTCTCACAAATAAATGGCATTGACCAAATGAGGTTGGCAAAATGTTAAAGAGATATTAACATACCATCTAAATTTTTAATTCTGTTTTTTTTTTTTTTACAAATATTTACCATAACTTATTTGGAGGTGTGAGATTTTATTATGCAACTCAAGTTGTCATATTAGAAATATGTGTGTGTATTTAGGCAGCAATCCTTCATTTATACATGTTTCATTAAAGATGACAGGCAGGGTACTGCAATTAAGCTTTTTATTTAATTTTTCTTGTGTTCAAACAAATTGTCTTTTCTGGATGAATACAGTGTGCATAGAAACTGTTCAAATGTTCTATAATTCCAAGTACTTTCGGTTATAGTTTTAGCCATCATCAAGGATAATTTTATTTCTACTTTTTAACCGGGTGTATGGGTTGTGTGTATGTTTCTAGAGTTATAGGGATGTTTTATTTTCCAAACACCACATTGTGGCTGTATTTGTAGTTAATATTATTGAGTTATGGCTTTTTCTTTTTTATTATTAAGTCTTCCATTATTTTTAAATCTTGTTTTTACATGTGGCTGAGGTTATTATGTTTGTATTTTCTACTGGTCTCATTCGGATGGAGTCTGGTAAGTGGGTTCTAATGAGGCTGAGATCAGATAGGTGTAACATAAAGTATCTGGATATGCATGCAGTAATGTGACCAATGTAATTATTTATGGATTTGGTTTGATCAGGAACACATTCTTTAAGGGGCATTTGAACTCATAAATAATGTTTGTTGTCATTTTGATTTTGCTGGTGTCTTGTTATTTTTGACAATAAGGCTAACAGTTTTAATTTTTTTCTAGTAGAGAATTAATTTAATTTTTTTTTTCGGGTCTATTGGGGTGGTATGCATTTGACTTTTGTAGAAAATATGTTATTTTTGACTGTGTGTTCATTATCATTACTTGTTTGAACACAAGAAAAATTAAATAGAAATGATTAAACCTAATAGACATTCGTTGTCTGTTATATTTAAGAATATATGCTTAAATTATGATGCTGTCCCAATACTCTCTCTCTCTCTCTCTCTCTCTCTATATATATATATATATATATATATATATATATATACATACAACAAAATAGATTTTATGAATAATAATATAATATGCAACAACTATTAATATTTTTAGAACCCATCACTAATAACCTTTCTTATATATCTACCTATGTAAGTATAAGGTTTGTTTCCAAACACATTAGATATAAAATTCCAACCTATTTATACCACAAGTACTAGTTTAATTTAATTGTTTAACTAATTTAACTATCGTATTTTATGTGAAAAAAAAAGAGTTACTCTCCCTTGTTTCCTAATTTGTTTTCATATTTCAAAATTAAATAATTTTTTTTCATTTTTTCTTTTACTTCTTCATTTTTTGAGCTTATGAATTTTAATGATATAAATTATAAATAATTATAATATTTGAGGCAACAATAATTGAATAAACAAGTCTTAACACACAATTTTAAAGCAACACCACAAGAATGTGACCTTTACAATGGTCAGAATATACTCAACACCTGAAGATTGCAAGACTGCATGAAACTCTGAGTCATGCTACTGAAGTTGCATATTATGTATATTCACTAATATATACATATAGCTCTGTTATATAACATTGAGCACTGTATTTGTAACACTTGAAATATAAATATACGTACATGCTAGTATATATGCGTATATGTATAGTTTTCATCATACCCATACATATATATATATATATATATATATATATATATATATATATACACACACACACATATACACATATACACCCATATATATATATATATATATATATATATATATATATAATTCTGTAATTACTGATATTTATTTATTGTTTTTAGAGGGGTCATAAGAAAAGCATTACCTCAAGAGAAACAAGATATTGTAAATTTATTGAGTGATAAGAAATACAAAAAGTTTTAATAGTGATCAGAGAATAATCCAATATAAATAGGTATTGACATTTATTTCAATTATCAGATATTTAAAGATTGCCATGAGCCATAAGAAATATCTCTTAAAACAGGAGAAACAAAAGGTTGTATATTTGTTGAATAATGCAGAAGCAAACACAACATTGGAAACAAATAAGGAAGTTGATCATTAAGAACAAAAAGAAACTGGCTTTGTCAGTATCAGAAAAGACATTTGGGAAAAATTAAAAAGGTAAAAATAATGGATTGACCATCAAGAAAATGTTTGAAGAAGTTGGTGTTGTGAATGTAAGCAGAAAAAATGCAGAATATTAATATAAGAACTACAAAGCAAATACATCTGCTCATATGAATATAGTCTGAAAAATTATTGCACTCATTGGTTGATTAATGCTGATTTTATTGTGAAAACATGAATTTATATAAGATTGTGTAGTTCTGATCTGATTTTTACTTTCACAATGAAGTACACATTTTTAATTTCAAAATGAAGCATTTATACTTTCAAAACAAGTACACATTCTTACTTTCAAAATAAAACACATTTTCTCACTTACAATAAAGCACACATTTTTCCTTTCACAATATATTTGTACTTTAAAAAAATAAATTTTACTTTCAAAATGAAACTGATATTTTTTTTTACTTTCAAAATAAAACACATTTTTTACTTTCAGAACAAAACATGCATTTTTACTTTCAAAATAAAAGACGTTTTTACATTCAAAAGAAAGTAAACGTTTTTACTTACACAATAACGCACGCATTTTTAATTTCAAAGTAGTGCACACATTTTTACTTTCACAATATACTACACATTTTTGTCAAAACCAGCACACATTTTTACTTTCAAAATAAAAGAAAAAATTTTTATTTACAAAACAAGTACACATTCTTACTTTATAAATAAAGCATACGTTTTTACTTTCAAAATAAAGCACACATTTTTATTTACAAAACAAGTATACATTCTTAACTTCAAAATAAAACACACATTTTTAATTCCACGCAAAAGTAAATATTTTTACTTTCAAAACAAAGCACACATTTTTATTTACAAAACAATTCCATGGACTTACTTTATAATAAAGCACATGTTTTTTTTACTTTCAAAATAAAGCACACTTTGTTATTTCCAAAATAAAGCTCACATTTTTTACTTTCAAAATAAAAAAACTCCTTTTTACTTTCAAAGCAAGCACACATTTTTATTTTTACAATAATGCATATATTTTTATTTTCAAAACAAGTGCACGTTTTTATCTTCATAATAAAAGCCTAATTTTTACTTTCAAAATAAAGCACACTTTTTTACTTTTGTATAATAAATGCCAATGTCGGTGTGTCACACTTTTTCCATTAAAGGGACACAACTCTCAATAGCTCATCTTCTTCTATATAATATATGCTAATGTCAGTGTGTCACTGTGTCACACTTTTCCAACTTTAGTTCTAGAAACCATAGCCCAACATATCATGCCATTTTGGATTCAGGCTAACTCTGTGAGCACATTAAAATACATTCCAGGCCAGATAAAGACCCACAAATACTGAAATTTTGGTTCCCATGTTTTCATTACTGCGATTGTTTTCAGATTCCACCATCTTGATAAAAAAAGTTAATTGGTTACAACTCTCTAATTTTCAATTGCTCATGTTCAAATGAGAAAAACTACTGTTCTCAGATTACAGTGTTTCAAAATAAAATTGTCCATGTTTTCAACTTCATTTGTAGAAGCTATAGCCAAACACACCCTTGAAATTAAATGCAGAATCCAGCGAAATCACCCATGAAATAAAAATAATTGTTTGTACAGCAAGTAAGGACCTACATACACCAAACTGACTTTAAATTAAGTGGCGGCAGAAGAATTATTGTTGAACTTTTAAAAGTTAAACTTGAATATTAATGCAATACTTAAATGCAGCAATCAGTTTTGAGTTCTGTAGTTTATTGTTGCCTATCACATCTACTACTCCCTACTTATTGTGATGAAGGCCCAATCAAGTGCTTTCCTCAGGAGTTAGCTTAAACACTGCCTGATAACATGTCTTTTAAGCTAGTTCACAATAAAGCACACATTTTTACTTTCAAAATAATAATTTTTCAGAATAGTGAATGAATGTTGAATTTAAGATATTTATTAAAATTCTTATTGAATTTGAAATTTTTATTTATTTTTTTGCCTTTAGTCAAAACTCTTCTACAGAATATGTGTAGATGCATTAAGATTTTGGACAAACTTATTTTTGTATATTGCACGACAGAAAAATTTAACAAAGTTCAACTATTCCTCATTGAATGGAAAAATGAATCCTTCAAATTAAAAATATTTGAATTGATTCCTTTAAAATTCAATCAAGTATAAATATCTATTAAGGTTTTGCACATTTCCTCAGTTACTTTATCAGGGCATTATTTATATTTGTACCATAAGTTGTTTTATCTGGGCATCACTTGTATTTATACCATAAGTTGCCTTATCAGAGCATCATATTGCCCTGGGTTTCTGAAGATCATGTTTTTAATTTTAGGATAGAAAATGGTAAATTTGCCATTATAAATATATGGACCCTTAGGAAGTGTTCTAATTATATGAAATTTCATTCTTCTCAACTTGCTTAGAAAGTATTTGTTGACAATATTGAACCTTGCAAGTGCCAGTTTAATATTCTGATCTTTGAAGAAAATGGATTCTCATCATTCCAAAATGATCCTATTGTTCTTTGTTATTTCCAAGTGGTTCAAGAATTCTCTTTGTTCAACTGTTTTCTTGAAACGAAATTCCTTTTTTTATTTTTTTACATGTGAAAATGGTTTTGGAATCGTAAGTTTATTTACAATTTAAAGTCAAAGAAAATGAAGAGAGATAACAGCTTCCAAGTTAAGAAAACATTTCTTTTAGAAATAAATAAAACATTGGTAATAATAATTGAGGCAATTTGAATTAGTTTTGAATCAACAAGAAAATTATATATTATATGTATTATAATTATAAGCAATAAAGCCAAATTTCTTTCCTTGTTTGTTTTATTGACTACCACCTAGAAATAAATTCATAAAATATTTGAGACTGGAACATTTGAAAATCAACTTTGTCTCCTATATTAGAGTGAATGGCATGATTTGGAATGACTTGACAGTTTTACCTCTCATGAAATATTTGTTAAATCAACGGACTTTGTAGCTTCTGTTCTCATAGTTGAGCCCTTGTGCCATCATGGAAGACATTAAAACATTGCAATGCATTCGATATGCAAAATAGAAAAGCTGTTTTCTTACTGTCAAGTGCATTTGATTAATTGTGCAAATGGAATTATGAGAAAAACAAACCAAAAAAAATGAACAATAGCAGACAACAAAACTTATTAATCATTTTGTCAAGATCTCATGAAATGGATATTTGCAGAAAATACAGACACAAACACAAAATGACATTAAATACATGAAAGAGGCAATAAAAGACAAACTAAGTAGTTCCAATATTTTACTCTTTCATTCTGATGACAAATTTACACTTTTAAAACTTTTTCCACCTAAATTCAATTTTTTTTTTTTTTTTGAGTTTCATGTAACCTTGTCATTTCTCTGGCTGCCTGCTGTCATTTTCTTAAACCACATCATGGTGCACATCTGTCATATTGCATTACGACCATATTATACAACTTTTAAATTGGTCAGGTGCTTCTATGTGTGTAAAAATCATTTGTTTGTGTGTGATTCACAAAATACGATAATTTGATGCTTGCAGAAAAATTGCCCCATTTTTTTTACCTTGATTAACTGGTCCTCACTGGGAACTTTTAATTATTAGGCATTTTACTTATTAGCACCCATGTGAGACTGGTGTAAAAGGAACAAGTTACATCTTAAATATTACAAGACTAATTACAAATTGCTAAAAATCAATGAAATATGCAGAATATACATACAATCTCTTTATATATATATAGATATATATATGTGTAGGTGAACATTGAAGTTAACACTTAGAAGTGACAGGCTGTTTCATGCTATACGCAATCATCAGACCATATATTTATATTTACACACGCCCTATCTCTGATATTGAGCACTTTATCCCATAAATATAGCACACCTTAAGAGTATATTTCTTCATATATATATATATATATATATATATATATATATATATATATATATACTCTCTCTTTCAACTGAATTCTCTGCACAATGTTTTCTTGCTTTATTGATCACAGTTTTAAATGACATTTTCTGACTTTGTTTTTATCTGTCAGCAATATTGAATGATGATAAACTATTTTTTGTCATAAAAATATGCTTTTGCCAGATACACATGCATTTTGATCCATGAGATCTTTTGATTTACCTTAACTCCCCATGTATAATACACATTTTTTTCTAAAAAATAACAAGTAAAATTAGGGGTGTGTATTATGCACAGCTACAAAAAATCTTTAAAAAATTGCTGTTTGTTAGGTTGATTTCAGTCGTGAAATGACTACCCATCACAAACATACGACAATTTGAGACTAGCATCCGGCGATTGCGACCACATAAGGATGTCAAATAGAATCACATGTACCTAACAATACTTAAAAGTGTAAAATAAAATAAGAACTATCATAAGACTAAATTAGAATAATTTTATTTTAAGTTTAAAACCATTTTTTTTTAAATAAGTGTAGGAAATGCTAGCTGTACTGAAATTGGAGATGTACAATTTATAGGGTTTGATTATCAAATGTCAGTAGAAGTATTTTCTCACAAATTCAGCACAATTTTAGGGGGGTGTATTATGGATGAAGGTATATTATAGAAGGGGAATTATGATAATTTGCTAATGACTAGATATTAACATATTCCTGCATAGGATAAAATGGGACAAAAGATTTTTTGCTTGTTTTGAAAATCTATTTTTATATGTAATTAAAGGTTGTTTTTTGATTTTGAAAATTTCATTTAGAGAAAACAATTGACTTTAAATTTCTTTTATAATTGTGTCTTGTTTCTTCTCAGAATGATTTTTAATCATGCGTTTTATTAATACAGTGTAAAAAGTCAAAAGAAGATTAAAAATTTGCAGTCATTTTCCTTGGGGCACATAATGAGGAAAGAGGGCTTGGAAAATTTGATACTCACAGGACATTGAACACAAGAGGGATAGTGGAAAATAATGTATGACCTACCTAGCGAACTTGAGTAAATGGATGGTAGACACAATTTATTAAGAGTGACAAAGGACAGGAAATTGTGGAGAGTCATGATTGCCAACATTCTCAAGGGACACAGCACATAGAAGAAAATTAATATTGCCTGCTATTTTGTAAATTTCAGAAGATATAATTAACTAGTAGAAAGCTCAAATCTTTACACCTTTTCTGACACACTGTCATTATCGTCAGAACATCATCATTAACATTATTATTATTATTATAATTTAATTTTCTCCTCTTGGTTGTTGGGTCCGAAGGTGCAATTAACCCTACACAGGAGCTAGCTTAAAAGTCTGTACAGAGTGCAGCTTTTAAGCTAGTAGAAAATATATTTTGCTGTGTTCAAATGTCTTCAACTCTGCTGTTAGTTTCACATGTAAATTTTTTTTCTGCCAAGATAGTAAATAAAATGAACAATGCTTATTATTTGATATTTCAAGTGAAAGCAGCAATCAACAAAGATGATTAAAAGATAAAATTAAAATATGGAACATACAAGAAAAAGAGACAGAAAATCAGGTGACAAAAAAAATAACTAAAGCTTGAATTAATTAATCATTTATTAATGCATTGTAAAGTGAAGTTTTTCTTGCCTTTTATTCTCATTTTATTTAGTGGCTTTAAAACTGGAACAGTAATCTTTCCTAAAAGTAAGGATGGAGGAACACTGAAAGGTTGTAGGTGTGATAATGAAATCAGGCATGGCTGATCATGTACGGAGAGAAAAGGGTAGTCATCAGCCTCTGTGAAATGAAGTCAACATACTGGACAAGAGTTCTGGAGAATTAGACATCTGAAAGAAACTAGGCTATGAGGATCTCCTTAATATGCCTAGCATAGAAATAAATATAATATGGGAACCACTAATAAAGAAAGAAAGACAAATAATAGCAAGTCTTTAACACAGCAGCACACTTTAGCAGGCAGGTTAGGTTTAAGTCTCCAAGTTCTCCTACAGAACAATAGCCTAGTGGATTAAAATATTGGTTCATAAATTTGGTGATAATTGTAAATTCAATCCCTGGGCTGTGCAGTGTGTATTTGGATTCAAGGTGAGCAATAACTGAGCAATACTAAAAATAAGAACTAGATGTAATATCTGTAGACATGGGCAGTAGAATAAGAACAACCTACTCCTGTAGATTAAATAAAGAATTCAGTTTGGAATTAAACTATAGGTTAATTAGATTGACATACACCTGATGAGAGCCGGAGAGAACAATTGTTGAAATGTTGTGATAACAACAACAAAGATGAGGAAAATAGTCTGCATGTAAATAGTGTAAATACTAATACCTCAGCACAGAAATTCAGATAAAAATAATCTTTGTATTTCCTTTTATTTTTGAAAGCCATTCATGCTAGGAAAATTAAAACAAATAGCCAGAACAAGACGGACGATTCTTTGAAGAAGCAATTAAGGATGATAAGTGAGAATAGTAAAAATGACAAATGGTGCAAAAAATAGAGTTCATTGGAAAAAAAATCACAGCAGATTGATTTATATGATGAGGATAGTAATAAAGATGAAGATGTTAGTCCAGAAGGATTTAGCAATTAGCAATGATAAAGAAAAAATATAGAAAATTGGTTGCAGTAAGCAATTCTCCATATTATAAGAGTAACGATGAGAATGAAAAAATAAATCGGATTGAGCAAGCGGATCAAATAAAAAACATCTTCAAAAGGATCAGAGATAAAACTGGAGGCTCATCTACAAAAATAACAAAGAATGGTCACAAAAGAATTCCAATGTTTTTTGGTATTTCTCCAAGATAGGCATTTTTTTTATATTTGGCATGCTTTCTTATTTTTCTTTTACTTGCTTAACTAATGTTAAGATAATTTTGTGAATATATCAGTATAAAGCAATTGCATTTCACCATGTTGCTCTTTATCATGTCATCAAGAAAAGTGGGTACCACTTTAATGAGTCCCCCCCCCTCCCACCTCCAATTTGGATTAGATCAAAAAAAAAATTTCAGTTCATTTTCAGCAATTGGTGAATTTCGTTTCCTGTATTACTTGTGATTCTTGAAAATTTTTCCAGCTTCTTTCAAATTACCATTCATTCACTTATCCTATGTTGCCGACAAAAAAAATTGCCATTATCACATTTTTCATATCCATTTCTTGTCTTTCTCCTTTTGACAGCTTTGATTAATACAAATTGTATGAAAATTGACTGAAACAAGGACAGAGCTTGAATAAATAATAGAGAGCCAAGGTTTAAAAAAAACCCAAATTGAAATGTACCCCCAACTGCATCTATCTATCAATTTGTGGTGCTCTTATCATAAAATTGTATGCACCTGCTGCATGTTGCACCACAAACACCTGTACATTTATGCAAGATTCTGTTGCTATCATACACCTGCATAGATTCGCATAGATTTATTTTTGTCCATAAATTGAAAGGTAGAGCAGATAAAAACTATTCTGAAAAACACATTTCCAGCTGTTTTGTTGTTCTGAGCATTTTTAGATGAGTACCTTCATCTTTGTTATCTGTCTATATATCTGAGATGAGATAGTATGTACACTATTTACATTATTCAGACTATTATCCTCATCTTTGTTGCCACATTGGATAAAGGTGTTGTCCTTAAGGTCACATGGTACAGTGGATAAAGGCGTTGGTTAGATCCAGTGACAGGACCCAAAGAGTTGTGAGTTCAATAACTGGGTAAGGCAGTTGAGAAATTGGAGAGGGGAATTAACAGGAGATAACTGATAACTGACATCCATTAGACATGGCACGTGGAACTAGAACAGTCTACCCCAGCGTGCGAAATAAATGTTTCCGTTTGACATTCCAACCACCTGAAGAAGGCCGAAGCATACAACGGCCATAACATTGTGATAAATATGGCAACAAAGATGAGGACAATAGTCTGAATAATGTAAATAGTGTTCATGTTTGTTGTTTTTGATTTCAACCTTGCTTTTGTGTGTGTTGCATACACACTTGAATCTAATCAATCTATGAGTCACAAGAGTCATGTCTGATTTTGTTAATATTTTTATCTTTCTTCCAAACTTATCAACATCAAATTGGCTGACCAGATATTTTCCTTCATCTTTTGACCACTTAGATTTTTCTGCTTTGCAGCCACTTGCAGTGTCTTCACACTATTCTAATATACATATATATATATATATATTTTCTAATTAACACAGATTCTCTAATCAGCCTGGTACAAAAAACTCAACTGAAGGTTATCTGATAAAGATGCCGGACAATTATCTTTCAAGGACAACTTTGCTTGGAAAACACATTCCACTAAAGAACTACAAGTATTCTTTGGCCCTAACGGTGTACAAGCATTCTTTAGCCTTAACGACCTACTTCATTCACTATAGTCAAAATCATAGCATCAACAATTCTATGCTATATTTGATTGTGAACTTCTTAATCTTTTTCATGGCTGTATAGCATGTGCATTAACAGGGATTACATAAGTTTTTGAATTTTAGATTTGTCTTTCTCCTAGACTGGTTGTCAATCATGGCTAAAGAGACAAAACTTGTAGTTTGAACATGTCTTACCAATTTCTCATTCTGGGCCACAAACAATTCTACTACCTGAATAACCTTAAGTGTTTGTTCACAGATTTGTGATAGCTGAGCTTTAAAATGTATTTTTAAAATGAAAAATATTTTTTGAAACTTTATTTTTACCTTTAATTCAGAGGTAAAGCAATAAATTTATTACATCCAATAAGTAAAATACTTTGGTGTATTTAAAACCAAATTTTTATTGATTGGAATAGACTTGTTTTTTTGTTTTCAGTAAAATCAAAGATGTCTATCATTTTTGAAACATATGTAAATAAAAGTTAATTTTTATTTTTATTTTATAATCCATCCACTGATGTAAGAAAAATAAGATATTTAATCAAAATTTTGAATGTTCTAAAAAGGATTTAAAATTTTTTTTAAATAATCAAAAAACATTTCAGTCTTTTCTCTTAATAATAACAACGATTTTGGTGATAAAACTTAGTTTTCAGCAAGTTTGGAGGATTTTTTCATCATAGTATGCCATTTGTTTTATTCCATTGCAATTAGATCTCTTTCTGATTCATTCTGCAGACCATCTGGATGTGAACACTATGAAGGCAGAAAACAAAATTAAAAACGTCGTTTTCTGCACATTGGCGCTGAGCATCACATCCATTTTATGAAGCAAGCCTCAGCAATGAAAGCAACACTGGCCAGTTGTGAATATTCTTGCTGGAAAAGGAGATGCTCCTGGAGACTGCTAGATCTACATAAAAAGCAGGTTTCCCATAACAACTATGAACAGTTGTAGGCCAGCGGACCAACTGCCGACACAGGGTGCAGTCACTGCCACCGACATGACCCTTCCTCTCAAACAAGCATTACCACTCCCAGGCTTGACAAATCACCCAACTTTCCACACATGGAATCCAGAATATCATCTCAACATCATCATCACCCAACTAACAGCCTTCTTTATCGCTAGTGCTGTCACCTCAACAAACCAGACCCACTACATGGCAACTGTTATGATCGATAGCATGTCATTGTTGACACCACACCCAGTTACAAGCCTTCCTCATCAGCATTGCCATCACCTCGACAAACCCAATTCACTACAGAGATTCAAACTCTGCAAATGTGCAACCCACTCAGCCAACCATCTTGTAAAAGACTGGCAAACCAGCTGCACCAACCTTGTCACTCCTGACTCACTACAGGCATTCCCTTTGCAATTGTCACAGTTTCATAGAACAGGCCTGCCAATTCAAATGTTACCTTGACAACCAACAAATCGACTCCCCACCATGACCTCAACCAACCAGTCGTTACCATAGAACAGGCCTACCAGCTACACCAATCTCATCACCTTAACAACCGATGCACCTTACCATTTATCAATGACCATATCCTGTGACCTTGGTGAAACCAACACAAGAAATACGTTAACTTCTGGTGCTTACACCTGATTGCCATCCTGATGATTAGCAACATAAAATGATATTTCACCAATTTTCCGACAGCTCTGTAAGACACCCTATATATTAAACAAATACACATTGTTCAAAAACCTAATCCCCATTATTCCTTTCCTTTCGCAACCAAATGCTTATTATAATGCATTTTTTCAGTAAATTTGTGAACATCCTACTTAAAAGGCTTCTCATTTGCTATAGATTCAAATGCCTTTAGTCAGAAATAGAAGCAGTTAAACAGTTGACAAGCAGATACAAAGTTTATCAAGGAATATTCTTTGACAAATCAAATGGTTGCTCCATAAGACTGGATTCACTGCCAACTGCCAGAAAACGTCTTCAGTGTAAAAACTTGTTTTTCCCATGTTGGTTTCACTCATTACCTGAGAGGTATGTGTAGGTATTGTATTGATTTAGAAGATGGAATTACCTAGCCAATTGTAAATTCCAGGTTTTTGTATTAATGCCCTTGGGAAAGAGATAAATTACTCTATTCTCCCTCCAGCTACAGGTTAAATAGAAGGGTAGACTTGCTTTGGGTGGCAACCATTCTAGGAGAAGGAAACCTCAAAATTCCAAAGTGTGAAGAAGGCAATGAGAAACCATTATCTTCTCCAATAATGCATATCAATTGACAGATAATAGAAAAAAGCAACCTGTAAAGAATCATAATTGCTTACATCTTGGTGGAACAGGTCATAAAAAACACTTGAGAGCCTGAAAGAGATGTTGTAAACAATTCCAAATCTTTACTCAGAAAGCAGAACCACTTTTTAAATTTTATCTACCAAATTCTTTATTTTATCATAGTCTACTAATTTTCTCATTTTGGGATTTATTTACTTGTAGGAAGAGATTAAAGAAAATTCTTTCTGTCTGTATTATCTTGATGATGAGGAGGATATAAACCTTGCAGTATGACGAAAATCAATCAATAAACATTTAGGTTTTCAGAGATGCCTTCTTACTTTGTCTTATCTTCCAGAGAATATAGACATTTCCAAGATGAACAAATCATAGTGGGGGGGGGGATATGTAGAATCTTTTTTTAGATCTTTATTGAATTTGAAAATGATACCATTCAGAAAGAAAATTCATAATCAGAAGTATTTAATATGGATTTCATTTACACTGGTTGCTCTATGAACATGGCCTTTACTAAAACTTCAGTTAATATTACTAAAATATTCCTTCCTTTTTTTTTTAATCCATTCACCCCCAAGCATGGCAATAATGCCACTAAGATGCAAGGGGGTCTATTGGGAATGAAAAAGATTTGAGAAGGAACTGGAAACCCAATCTTAAACAGGTAACAAGGGATAAACCTATAATCCTGTTCAAAAGACAAGGGTGAAGTGTAAACTAAGTGATAGGTGACCTTGTCTACTCCTATTGAGGAGAAGAAAAAATAAAAAATAAAAAATAGATAAATAAATAATTAGGAAATAAAGTTTCAGTGCTCAGATGGAGACATTCAAAGAATTGAAGTAGACTTTAGAAGGAATTGGAAACCCAATCCGAAAAAGGAAACAAGAAAAAATAAGTATTTTAATCAAATAATTCATAATAATTTCATATTAATTCAAGTATGTTCCTTGGAATTACTTTTTACTTTTGATTTGATCAACCAGGCTTTTGAAAGGAAAAGATAGTTCCATGAAATTAAAAATAAAAATAGATTGTATTAACAGATCACAACAGCAATTAGGGAGATATGATTAAATATACTTTTGAAATAATTTATTCAGTATTATTATTGTTTAGGTAATAAGCATTATAACATAGCACAAATAGTTATATTGGGAAAAAGAATTTTTGACAAAATACGCATTTTTTATATATTTATAGTTATTTTTTAACTTTTATCAAAAACAACATTCTTGTACATGTAGTTATGGATAATATTATACATTAATTACTAATTTTTTTATTTAATAACTATTTGTGTTCAGTTGTTGACATTAATAGCTATCTGCTGATGTGTTAAAATTTTGGAATAAAGCAATAATATAAAGTTAAATTTCATCTCTCTGATAGATGTCACGATCTGTGAACTAAACTCTTTTAAGTAGGGAGGATTGTCTCACAGCTTTCTCTCACATTCAGAATGCCTACAAGAAATTATATTATAAAAATGATTCCAGTAGGGCTGATGTTTAATCTGTAGAAAATGCAATTGAAAACATTTACTTAGAACTTGGCAATTTTGAGAAATTTACAATAGATTATAATGACCAAAGACTTATGCTTAGAACTGTATAAAAGTTAAACAATGATAGATTATTTAATGTTAGTTAATTTTAAGCAGTGTGGTCACCAAAAACTTTAGAATTTGAGGTTTGCTTTTCACTATGATTTAAACATTGACTATTTTTTTGACATACCAAACGGATTCAATATCTCCAAGTGTATCAAAAGTGAAAGACAGTTCCTGTCACAAACTTATTTTTAATTGTTGTCATTTAATCTTAAGAATAACAATATGATAGCAACTTTGCTTTAATAAGCATTAATGTAGTTTTCTGACATTTTTCTGAGTGATCAAATTATTTCAATGAAACTATCCGATTTGATTTCTAATTTAATATTTTTTAAAAACCGTTTTCTTTTTTATCATTTGACTCATCTTCAAAGTGACATTTTCTCATGTGTTTCAATGAAGTTCTGGAGAACAATTAATCATGTCTTTCTGCCATCATTGTCACTGTTGGTAATTAACTTTGTCTCTTTCACAAAAGGCATCTGAGAAGAGGAGAGGGGGGGAAAATACAGAAAAACTTTTCATTCCATGGATTTGCATTCATTTTGTTGTCAGCAATTTTCTTTGGAAACTTTGTAATTCTCTTCAACAATCCTCCTTTTTTTGTTTAAAGTTTTTTTTTTAATTATTTATATAAAGTGAAATAAAATCTAGTCATTCTTGAAACAAATTTGTGTCCACTGGAAATGTCTGTAGCTGACTTCAAATAAATCAAACATTATATCAAGAGAACGACGGGTGAACTGTAAAATCCAAGTCAAAAAAGTAAAAGCAAAATGGCCATATTTAAGTCTGCTCATTTTCTCTTCTGCATTTCATTGTTTTCTTTTTCTGTTTCTTTTCTTTTTAAGCAAATCACCCCAAGTAAGGCGGAAGTGCCATGAGCATGCAAGGGGTTACAAAGAGTGAGAGTAAAGAGTAATGTTTAGGGAAAAAGATAAAGAGAAGGACAGGGATCAAGTTCAAGGTATTAGAAGATGTCGATTGACATTACATTTGAATATTTGAACATTATAGCTATCAGGGAAGTAAGTGATAGGAAAGCAGTTCCACTGACAGGAGGTGCAAGAGAAGAAGCTGTTAGAGTAGAAGAGATGGCTACATTTAGCTGTTTTGACATTGAAAGGGTGGGACCGAGATGCCAATGTAGTAGCATGCTTCAATTCATGCAGTTTGGAAACCAGTGTAAGTAGCTTGTTGGAGCAGTTGCCATGAAAGTACTTGTAGAAAAGACTGAGGGAAGTCACAGCAAGTTTGTGAGATAGCAACTGCAGATGGGATACCAGATCAGGACCAAACACATTGCATCTCCACCTCTGGATTTTGTTAAGGACCTTGAAATGAATAGTGGGAGCACCAGACCATATATAGCTGCAGTATTCCATGCAAGGAAGAATGATTGATTTGTAGATTTGAAGGATGGACTCAGGTGAGAAAAACCTTCTGGTGTGACACAGAGAACCAACTTTCCTTGCAGTGGATGAAGCTATAGATTCAATGTAATTGTTCCACTTCAGGTCATTGGTCAGTGTGAGACCAAGCAGGCACAGGGAGGTGCTCTTGTGGAGTCGTGCATCAGCCATCCTGATGGGAGTCAGGGAGTGTTCTCTATGGTGTGTAACTGAGAGCAGTTTTATTTGAGAGGCATTAAAGTTCACAAGCCATTTCCTGCCCCAGTCAACCAGAGATTGGAGGGTCTTTCTCAAGACCTATGGCCAAATTAGTTTTATCAATGATGCTGGATTTACTATTGAGGCAGGAGTAAATAGTTGTGTCATCAGTGTAGATGTCAGCTTGGGAATTGATGACATCAGGAAGATTGTTGATGAAGATCAGAAACAGTGTAGGACCCAGGATAGAGCCTTGGGGAACACCAACGTTCGTGTGAAAGGAACTGGAGAAGAACCCGTTTATGACGACCTTTGTTTCGCAGTTTGACAGGAATGATTTTATTAAGTTGATTAATTGTCCTGTAATGCTGTATCCCTGAAGCTTACGAAGAAGGCCAGCATGCCAAACCCTATCAAATGCTTCAAAGATATCTAAAGCTACGGCTCGAGCTTCTCCGTCATTGTCAAGTGCTTGGTATATAAATTCAGTTATGGTTATGAGCATGTCAGCAGTGGACTGGGCAAAATGGAAACCATGGTATGTAAGGTGTGTAACCACTTCGGCGTTGATTAAAGCCTCAAAGACTTTGATGAAGAGTGGTAGGAGACTTATAGGATGGTAGTTAGATGGGTCAAAAGGGTCACCAGAGTTCTTAATTACAGGGAAAACAAATGAGGACTTCCAACAGGCTGGGAAGCAAGAGTCAGTGAGGCAATAGTTATATAGTTTGGAGAGGACTGGTGTCAGTTCAGGAGCACATTTATTTTTCTGTGGATTTTTTTGTAGTCATACTTAAGTTTTATTTTTTTTTTATTTATCTATTTGTATATTTTTAAATTTTCTTATTTAATCATTTCATCCCAAATAAGGTGATAAAGCTACTAAGATGCTAGAGGTTAGTAAGAGGGAAAGAATCTGAGAAAAACATTATTGAGAAGAGAGGACAATAAAAGAGCATAAATATTTTAATCTTCAATATTCTCTGATTTTAGAATAAATATTTAATATGGTCAATATATTATTATAACAGTTGCATAAAAATTTGGAAAATTCTTACTTTGAGATGTTTTGCTGATCAAACAGTATGAGATGAGAGATAAGATTTTTTCATCATTTCATCCCAAGCAAGGTGATAAAGCCCCTAAGATGCAAGGGGTTACTGAGAATCTGATAAAAACATTATTCAGGAGAGAGGACAATGAAAAGAATAGAATTCAAGGTGGCAGAAGGTGACAATAGTTGTTGCATTTAAATTTTTGAAGATCATAGTTGACAGGAAAAGAAAAAACCAGAAGAGTTTTCCATTGGTGAGAAGTGCAAGAGAAGAAAATATTTGACTTATGTTTACATGGAGCAATTTCAACAGTGAAATTCTGAGAACTAGCTGCCAATCTAGTACTGGGCTTAAGTTCATGAAGTCAAGATATCCAAGGAGAAAGTTCATCAGGACAATTACTATGAAAATATGCATAGAAAGTTACAGGGATGCTTTGTAATAGCAGTGGGAAAGTGACTAAATCCCAGATGTTAGGACAGATAACACTCCAGATTCTTCTTTGAATTTCTCAAGTATCTCTTAATATCTAACAGATGCACCAGTGGAAGCAATATTCAATGCCACCCTCCTTCATTCAGCTCTTTATATTTTTACTTGTTTTTTTACTGTTTTACATTTGCAGTCTGTCAGTTAGATTATACAGTCGTTTTTTGTCAATCACAATTGGTTTTCCAGTTTCTTTTTTTTTTTGTCTACATTTCAACCTTTATTTCTGGGAAATCCTCCTTTCTGATTCATTTTGAGGATTTCCATACAAGTGAATAAAAGGATTTGTAGTGTTCTGTACTGACAAAATGCTGTCCACTCTTCAATTAGCTCATTTAAAGTTATCAGAAATTCTTACATATCATAAGAGGTGGGGGGTAATTGTGTAAGAGAGAGAGAGAGCTTCTCCCTCAAAAAGTCCTGGGTACGATGATAAACTACATCCTGCAGCAAGACATCAGAACAGAAAATTTAAGGTTTTGTGCCTTGTGGAGCCACTTTTTAATTGCTGCTGTTCCCAGGTCCACTGTAGTAGCACCTGTTAAGGTCCCAGCCACAGGCAAATAGTAAACTGCCAAATAAAAGCAAATCACTATCAAAGTATAAAAATATATTTTTATAGTAAATACCAGCAATACATTTTGATTTTAAAAAAAATGACCAACAATAAATATTTATAGTAAAATTACCAAGAATACATTTTATAGCAAAACATTTTATCTGTAATTGGAGGCATACAATTGCATTCAAAATATATTTAGTTGAAGCCAGACAATTGTGTTGAAAATATTTACATTTCAGCATTAAATAACCCATAGTGGTTGATATTTGGCTAAACAAAATCAACCAACATGAAAGAACTCATTCATGATATTAATCCATATAATATAATACAATTTTTAAAATCAAACTGTATTCCCAAATATAACTTCAACAAATCTATAACATAAAATACACATATCTAGTAATTATGTCCACACAATCATGTATATGGACAAAAGCTGAGTATCCTGTACCACATATTCAATTGTGAAAGCAGAATAACGTATTTTTATTACCCCCACTAAAAAAAATTAAATTTTAGCATTAAATGACCCATAAGTAGTTGATATGCAAATAAAACAAATAAATGAAATCTCTCTCAGCAAAACTCCTTCCACCAAGATCACACTGTCTGATGAGAATTCTCTGAGAAGCATCGAGTTCTTTTAGTTATTTCTGTTCTTCTTTGTCTGTTTGTATAGAAAGATGTAATGAAGACAATATTTGCTTAATTTCAATGTAATTCTTTTTTGATATTGTAAAATCACTTTTATCATCATCTTGCACCCTCCCTATGGTTGGCAATCCCTGAGTCCCAAGCTAACGTGTCTGGGAAAATCAGTTTTCATGAGAAGACTCTTCCAGAAAGATGCCATATGAGTAAAGATGAGATGACTTCCCTGTCTGCTCAGTAGCAGTGACTGGCAAACTGTAGCCATTTTCGCTTGAACCTTAAGAGAGATTGTTCTCGGTTCTCCATATATTGTGTAAAGCATGGGATCTCCAATTGATGTTCTGGATTTTTCTTAGTAGATTTGTATATGCTATATCCAGTCATCTTTCAAGATGAACAGATAATGTCCAAGTTTCTGATCTATACAGAAGGACTGGTTCAGTCAGTATTCAAAAAGTTTGGATTTTTAAAGAGGATGGAAGATTTGAGTGCCAAATCTTTTCAAGTTTGTTACATGCATCTTATGCAAGAGCTTTGAGGATGTTGAAATCTTTTTTGGAATCTATGATGTATGATTCAATATATTTGAGGTAATCAATTTGATGGATGTATTATTGACTGACTTCAACTCGGATGGTTCAGGGAAGGTTGTGATGTATTCTGTCTTAGTCTCATTGCAATAGAGACTTACCTAGTTTACTGCTTGCTCGAGTGATTGCTGCAAGGTTTCTGCAACCTTGATACATTGAGAAATGAATTCAAAATCATCAGCAAATTCAAGTACACTCAGGTATTGTGGAGGGTACTGACTGCTCTGGCGAGGTTTTAAAAGGTATCCTTTTTCGACCATGTTGAGAGAAGTATGCAGAACATAGTCCAGAACAACTATAAACAGAATTGGAGCATGTCACTCCTTCAAAGGAATCCGTTTCACCATCAGGCAATACAATGGTGGCAGTGGTGTTTCTCTACAGAGTTCTAATTCCTTCAACACTTCTGGAGTTGGAGGATTTTGAACATGAGATCTCTACTGAAGAAATCAAAGGACTTGCAAAAGTCAGCAAAACAAATTCTGACCTCTTTGTTGAATTTTTTTATCTCTTCCAGTATGTGGCAAATGGAGAGGATTTGAGCAGTTGCCGACCTGCCTCTTCTAAATCAATTCTGCTTTTTGTGTAGATGTGGATTGATGGTAGGGACAATCCTATTTAGCAGAAGCTTATTGTAAACTTTTGCTGCAATTCGCATGAGTGTTATACCTTATAGTTTGCCACACTTGTCCTTTTCTGGAACAGGGACTATTCTACTCATTAGCCAAGCTGAAAGTGGTGAATAGTATATGATGTGTTGTTGCAGAACTCTAAGAAGATGTCATGAAATGTTGGATCTTTCTGCATTAATGTTGGTATATTGTGAAGACCTGGAGATTTCTTGTTAGCAAAATCTTTGAGTGTTGTTTTGAGTTCATCTAGCATGAATGTGTTGGTATTTATGTCCAGTGTATTGGATATTTGATGTAGAGGGAATAGAAGATGACTGACTTGTGGTGGTTCTCCCAGGAGTTTCTTAAACCAATTAGCTTTATGCTTTTCAGCGGAACCGACTTTGAGCTGAATGGAGGGCTTTGATTTTCTTTCTGAGCCTGTGTTTATTGTTTTCCAGGATGCAGCATTTTGTTTCTCCGTATGCAGTATTACAATCAAGTCAATGATGTATGGTACATCTAAGTGGTGCCTTTAAAAGTACTTCTAATGAATTTTTGTTCATATCTCGGTTTCACTCTTTAAAGAATTTGCAGATTTCTAAACCAATCAAAAGATTTCTTAGAGTAAAATAAATGAAATATCATGAAACAAGAAAACACTTGTTATATTTTTGCAAAGATTTCCTTCTTCAAACGATGATTGCTTTGGCCAGAGAAAATCAGCAATTTGGAAATTCCTTTCAGAATTTACTGTCATTTTTCCCAAGACTCATGCCCTAAGTTCCAAGTGAGAATAACATCTAATAGTTGCTCTGCTCAATTTTCTGACATTTAAAAAAAAGAAAGATGACCAATTGATTGTAAATGTGAAGTAAAAAAAAAAAGAAAAGCAAAAGGGAAAAAAATCAACCATTAGATGATCGATTGGTCTGTGTTGGTCTAATAAAGTCAGCAAGAAAACTTGATACTGTCTGACAGAAAACAAAAAAAAAACAATCTCATTACACAAGTGGATACTGACTGGATTCTTTCTCATGTCAGACAGGAGTTAACTGTTAAAGATGACACTGGACACAACAGTGAAAAAATGGTTACTGTTTTTTTATGCTTTTCTATTTTATTTGTTAGATCTTTGGGCAATCTTGAAAAAATAAGCCAGGAATCATGAGTGTCTCAATCTTGGCTTGTACTATAAAATGTGTCCATCAATACATTGAAATCCAAAGAGAAATATTAAAGAAGAACTGAATTTAGGCTTAGGAAAATTAATACCACATCAATTACATTGGCCAATTCTAGAAAATGACAGCCAGTCAGCAGCTGAACACTCAAGTACTAAACTCACTGAAGCAGTTAACTTTTATTGAAAGATTTCAATGTGGATCAAGGAATAAACCTTGGCTGTGTTACTTTATCAATATCAGTCTGTCTCTTTATAGGCAGGGTCTGAATAGTCACGCCCTTTTTATAAATTGTGTGATGACCTCTTCACTTTCGATGTTGGAATTTCACAAAAAGCCTCAGATCAAAGAGTGATTCCTACCATTTTCTTAGAAAACAACAATCTTTACCATTCCTACTCCTCAAGAGAAACATGCAATAATGGCCAAAACGTATCTCTGAATTTCAAAAAGTATTTACCTAAAGAACACAAGGCATTGTTAGGAATGAATACAGAATATTTTCTTAATTTCTTTCTTTAATGTTATCTTTCTTTTTATTGAAAATCAGTGCTGAAAATTCTTTGAATTTTTTTTTTTTGCTTTGTTGTTTTAGAACATCTGAAGTTATCTGTGTTCCTTCCACTTGTTGCTGCCTGTTTTGACCTTTCCAATTTTACTATTCACAATTTACACAAGTAATTCATTATCAAGTATTGATGCCCTGAACGCAGTAGGTTTTCTGCACCTGTTTTATCTCCTGTATTGAAAAGCGTCTGCTTTATGAAATGTGTACATGGCAAATTGGAACTGAAGCCATCACAAATCTTGAATCTTGTGCCTTATATAATTGTATGCACCCAATTTGAGAAGAACAAAAATAATTTTTATTATTTTTTTATTATTTTATGAAGTTCTACAGAAACCCTATGATGATAACCAAAATTTAAGATTCGCAATCTTTTTAAAGAATCTTGATAAAGGTTTTTATTATCTGCAAAATGTATATTTATAAATATATTTGAAATATATTATGTTGATTCAACAATTTTTATTTAAAAGACTGGAGCACCCATAAACCTATTTGGTCCCTTTTAAAAGCAGTTTACGATACGAAATGATGACGTAAAAATATTATCATTTTTATTATTGGTTACCCATTTTAATTTGTATTTAAAGATCTTAAAAGGAAGTTTATTGTTCCATTGGGCTTCATAGATAGCACTTTCCATAAAATTTAGAGTAATAGCTTAAAATAGGTGTCAGCTTTTTCAAAATAAGTACATTTTTTTATTAATTATTAGTTAATAATAAGTCAACATTTTTCTGGACTGAAAACAAATGAAAAGCAGTAAAAACTTTTATGCAAATATATCCTAATTGAAAGTCTGAAAATAAATTATTTTCCAATTACAATAGATATATGTTTTACTTCTTTACATTAAAAGAGAAATTTCTTCCATAATATGTACTTTGAATACAAAATTAAAACACGTGTAGTTTTTTAAAAATAGTAAGTATATTTTTATTATACATACTTATTTCTTCCTCACATTTAATTCAAAATATGTAAAAGCAGTCAACCAGCATGCATCTATTTATTTATATACCATCAAGTCATGTGATACATATATCCTCTTTACCTTTCAAGTAGTTTTAAAAATAAGTTCCAATGTAGTGTAGGAAATATATTGTGCTATGCATATTTAAATTTATTTAATAATATTGTTAAAATGTATTATGAATGTTTATTATTTTTCACACCCATAATAGTTGGAATATAATATGCAAATATTTGTTTATATATATGGATTTATATAAGAATGTGTATTAAAAACAAATACTGAATTTGTTCTTCAAAATACTATAATAGCATAAAATCGGCCATAGCTTAAGGAACCTCTTGTCTAATTTTAATGAAATTTATCACTAAACTCAGCAGGGGTTCAAGGTACAATATGTTCTCAAATTGATTGGTGTATTACGTATCATTTAAGCTGTATCTTGGGAATACACATATGTACAAGATTAGAGTTTTAGTATTGATAATGGTGAAGGTAAAAGCTGTTAATGCTAATCAAATTTTCTCATCATTCTTCAGAAAAGTTCAATTAATGTCTACTGGCCTAGACAACTGCATTCTCCTTATTCTAGGAAAGTCACCTTTTAGCCAGGTGTGCTTTAACTGTTCAACGACCTCCATGGATGTCTATACACTAAAATAACATTTCTATAATAAAAATGTCAGACTGGAATCCATTAAGTGCTTCAAAATTACATATATGTATGTAAGAAAGGATTTTATTTAAGTTTATTTAAGCCGTATATCATTATTGAAAGTTTTTGATTGAAGTTCTTTACAAAGAACATTTTCATTGAAAAAGATGAGAAATTGAGAGAGCACATTAACATGAGAATTTCAGAATTTGAAAATATTCTGCAATCATGAGACAGATGCATTTATCATGATTTAACAGTATAAGTGCCTGGCACAGGTGAACACTTTCCTTTGGATGACATCAATTCAATATAACACCTGAAATATTGGGATATTCTAGCTATTACTTTGTAGCAAAGTCATTGGAACATACAAGGAAAGTGTGACATACATATATGAGGGCCGAGGAATAATGGAAAAGATTATCAGTATTTCTTTTTATTCAGCTCACAAGTAAGGTAACAGAGCCACTATGATGCAGGGGTTATTGAATATGAAAGAATATAAAAAAGACATTATTAAGGAACAATAACAGAACAGGAATTAAGAGGATGAAAGATAACGATTGAAATTGCATTTAAATTTTTGAAAATCAAACTTGACTGGAAAGCAAGAGCCATAAGAGAGTTCTAAAAGTGAGAAGTGTGATAAAAGAAACTGTTAGCATAGAAACTTACATTACATCTCTATGAATTTAAATGCAGTACTAGATTGGCAGAAAGGTCTCCACATTTTACATTTGAAATGGAGACCTTTCTACCAATTTAGTACTGCAATTAAATTCATAGAGTCTAGGTGCCATAGAGGAAAGTTCATCAATACAATTACCATGAAAGTATTTATAGAAAAGACACAGAGAAGCTACATTATGACAGTGGGAAAGTAACTGAAGGTGAGATGTCAGGTTAGGACCATTAACATCACAGATTCTTCTTTGGATTTTATCAAGGATTTCTATATAGCAGGAGCACCAGACCATATGTGGCAGCAATATTCTAAGCATGGACGAATGGTAGAATTATAAATATCTAAGATAGTTTTGGGTGAGAAAAATCGTCAAGCATGGCACAGAGAACCAACTTTCCTAACAGATGGCCTAATAATTCATTCAATATAATATTTCCACTTCTTGTCAGTGGAAAATCTTAGCCTAACAAGGTGCAAAAAGGAAGGCAGAAAGGTTTCTCGCAGATGATTCATAGAGAGCAGTTTCATTTTGGAGGTGTTCAAATTAACATACCATTTCTTGCCCATGCTAACACCAGAATGCAGGTAATTTTTGAGATCATCTGCCAATTTGACATTTAAACATAATTACATTACATTTTTATCTACCAAAGATCAGACCGTAGAAGATGAAAGATTAATACATCTAGATAATAACAAACAAGAATAATAATCCAGAATAACTTGACAGGGATAAGAGAAAGATTAATATTGAATAGATTGGAAGGGATAAGGTAGAGAATGTGAAGATACAGGCAAAAGGTGAGAGAAAAACAGAGTTATGAAGTAGTGAATAATCTAAGTTCTCTTCCTTTAACTTTATTATCTTCTGCTCTTTTCTCTCATCATTCACCTGTGTCTTCACATTCTATCCCATATCCCTTCAAGTCTCTATAGCTGTCCATGTTTTTATTTAGATGTTATACAAACATATGTGAAAAAGGAATATGAAAACTTGCAAATATTTTCTACTGCATCCTCTCATTCATCTTTCTTTTGCTCTGTTTCTCTATAAGGAATATTAATCGATTGCAGTTTGTATGCCATTCTTACCTGCCTTTTAATTTTTGTTCATTGTTAATAGGTATCCAGCCAGTGAGCCTGTCTTTCATCCCCATCTCTCTCTCTCAAATAAATATATATATATATATATATATATATATATATATAGACTAGTTGGCATCCTAGCATTGGAGTCGTCATCCACTCTCCTTATTCTCTAAAGTATTTTAATTCTGGATAGATCAGTTATCCAAATATCCCATGCCCATTACATATTTTAGCTTCATTTTATATTATTTTTTCTGGGCACTTTTGAATGTTGCACCATTCATTTCAAGAATTGTTCTGTTTATATTTACACAACTGTTTTTCTTTAATTCTGGCCATTCTCACATTTGATGGAACCAATTTCAAGTCAATCAAGGTGACATTATTTAAACAGTCAAACTGGAAGTTTTATGCGTATTTATTTAAACACACTTCAATATACCCCACAATAGAGAAAGACATCTTATTTAATTTTGGCTGGAAAAAAGATTCATTGTCAAACATATTAATGACTTAAACCTACTTAATAAATGGAATGAACTTGTGATAGCTTGTAATCACAGGAAGAAAACTCTCCTAAAGTATTTTAATTCTGGATAAATCAGTTATCCAAATATCCCATGCCCATTACATATTTTAGCTTACCCCACTTTTACCATTTAAGTTTCTATTAATACATAATGAGCTACATAGCGTTCCTCTTTTTTCATATAAACTTTAAGACTGCACCATATCTTTTTCCAATATCCTCCTACCTGCATGCTACATTTTGATTTTACACTCCAATAATATATATTAAATTTATATTAACTTTGAGCTTTCGTATCTGTAATTAATTTAGCGTCCCTCCATTGAGACCTAGTATTTTTAAAAAAACAACTGTAATAAGTGTTTCCTTCACCAGTTCATGCCTGATGGCTTGGGGAAAAACCACGAAACTTTAAGTTGCACTACAAATGTAGGTGTATGTATATTTATTAATATACACTTCTTAGCTCTGTTTAAATACACTGAGCACTTTTTTGTTTACACCTTATATTAAATTAAGTAAATATTTATTCATTTATCTGTGTATGCATGCTAATGTCTGTATATACAGTTGCTAATATTTAATCATTTGATTTATATCCACACTTTTATATATATATATATATATATATATATATATATATATATAATGTATAGTCCAGTTGGCATCCTAGCATTGGAGTCATCATCCTCTCTCCTTATTCCCTTTCTCCCATGTGGTGATGGAGATGGCCATGAAGACACAGCCTGCTCATGGAACAGAAGTTACAGAGGAGTGTGGTGACAAGTGAAGCTAGGCAAGTCAGTCCCTCCTGACAACACATCACAGATCATCTTCATGTTGACCGTTGAACTCAGAAGTCTTGATCCACCCTTGGATGGTCCTACGCCAGGAAGGGCGATTTTCAGCAACAATTGTTTTGGGCCTACTTGTAGTCTCTTGCCACTGTCAAGTTCTCCAAACAGGATGATACATAGAGTCTTGCATTATTAGCCGTAATAGTCACTGTTTACAAACCCACACTTCCTCCCCAGAGAGCTCAACCAAAATAAATTTTTCAGGGGCATATATATTGTCATCCATAGACTGTTTCAGTTTGTGGTTTATTTAGACCGTAATCCTTCTTTCATGCACATTTCACTGAATATGACAGACAAGGTGCTTTGATTTAGTTTTTTATACAATTTCTCATGTGATCTAATAATTTTTTCCTTTTCAGATGATAAATTATATAAATTATATATATAAACTGTCCAAATTTTCTTTTTATCCAAGCACTTTCGGCTATACATTTAGCCATTTTCTAACCATAGCTCAATTAGATCTCATTTAAATATTCATGGAGACCTACTGGACCCTATTTGTAACATACTTATTGACAACACAAATATAATAGCATCATTTACCTGCAAAAAAAAGGCTAAAAAGAATGGAATCCTTATTAATAAAAACAAAAAACCAACACTTAATAATATCAACTGTGAATATGGACACAACATCTTGACCATGTTTTGAAAATGAAAACATTATATAAATACATACATGCAACAAACTATTTCTTGTTAACAGTTAATATATTTCAACCTTCAAAAAGCTAAATGTATAATTGAAAGTGCTTGGATAAAAAGAACATTCCAACAGTTTTTTATATAATTTATTATCTGAAAAGAAAAAATTATTGTATCACATGTGAAATTGTATAAAAAGTAAATCAAAGCACCTTATCTCTTGTATTCAATGAATTATATATATATATATATATATATATATATATATATATATATAGCCATCCAATCACCCAGATTCCTTTTAATTTTTCTTATTCCTACCTCTTTTTTTCCCTTGCTTTTTTTCAATTAATTTCTGCTTAATTTTATTATGTATATTTCTAGGTCAGAAAGTATAACTCCAGCTCAGTACAGCCAGGGTTTCATTACAGATACTCTACTCTTGTAATGATAGTAACAGCCTGCTAAGAATATGAGATTAAATTTTTCTTACATAAATTAATCATTTTTTCACTTCAGAACAATGAAGATGAGGACAACAGTTTGAATGTAAATAGTGTAAATAAAGATTTTGATGTTATATGAAGTTATTTTAGTCAATTAAACTAACAATGCCAAAGTACAGCATCAAATATAAGAATCTGCACAGAGAAATTAAGAACAAATGCAGGCAGGCAAAAGAGGAATGGCTCAATGAAAAAAAGTGCAGGAATAGAAAGAATGATAAAATTGATATACATAAAAAATAAGAGAGCAGTACAAAAGACATGTTTATCAGTAGGATGGATAAAATCCAAGGACAGAACAATGATATTAGAAAAAGAAAAATACTTCAGAGATGGAATGAATACATTGAAGAAGTCTTCCCTGATAAAAGAGGACAACCAGCAATATAAGGAAAATTTTGTTAGAAACGAAGGAAAGAGGACTGAACTGTTACATAATGGCAGTGAAAGCTGAACAATCTACTTAAAGATGAAAAGACTTGAAGCAACATAAATATTGTTCTACAGAAGGATGCTGAGAATACCATGGACCAAACATTTGAGCAATGGCAAATTTTTGAGAAATGAAAACAAAAAGAAAACTTAACATCAAAAAGAGAAAGTTGAAATTTGTAGAGTATATAATGAGGAAAGAGAACTTGGAAAATTTGATACTCACAAGACATACTGGAGGCAAGAGAGATAGAGGAAAACAATGCATAACCTACCAAATGAGCTTGTGTAAATAGATAACAGAACAATGTTTAGGAGAGATAACAAAAAGGCAAAATTTATAAAGAGCTATAAAGGACAGGAAATTGTGGAGAGCCATGATCACCAACATCCTGAAGGGTCATGGCATATAGAAGAAGAAGAGATTGTTGAACAAGTTTCTTATGTTTCAGCTCAAACATTTTTGTTTCAACTGTTAAACTCTTACCTATCTGGTTAAGGACACCAACTTTTAACCTAAAATATTTTTTTTAACCCTTTGAGCCCTGACCACTGCTTTACCGGTGGCAGAGAAAAATGATGTAATATCCAGTCACCTGTTGGATGGTGGTAGAAAAAAAATGACTTAATGCCCAGCCACCGGTAGAACAATGGGTAAAAACTTGCATCATGTTTTGCTATTGGTTGTCTTATTTTGAAGAGCCAATCAGAAAAGCAGTAATATTCTGATATCATCGAATATTATAACATGTCCACACATTTTCATTGTGTTTTTTTTGCATGTTTTGAATAAAAAAAAATTGTTTTTATCATGAAGTATGCTGAGTCTCAATCCTACTCTCTCCCCCTGCTAAGTGTAATGCTTACATTTTTTGTAGCTATTTTCATATCTACCATGAAACATTATATACCATTTATTTGCAAATTTTGACTCCGGAGCTCAGGCAGAAAGGTTAAAATTGTTCAGGAATGCAGGGCTCAAAAGGGTTAAAAATAAATAAGATTTATGCACCTCATGTATTTCAAAAAGAATTTTAAATTCTTTTTGTATGTGTATAAACATGCTGATTTTTGTAGATACAGGCAGCCATACATAACTTTATCAGAAAATAAGAGCGATAACTATATTAAATTTAAAGCAAAAAATTATCTAAAATTCAATTAAACATTAAATTATAGAGAATATTTTCTTAAATTTTTAAGATGACTGAGTATGTAAGAATTATGTATAATATTCAATTATTTTTTTATTGTCAAAACCCCCTAGAACAACATCAGATAAGCATCAAGCTGTTAAACACATCAACAGCTTAAATAAACAGCTACCATAGTGTTTAAAAAATGCATTTTTGTGATATTTGAATCTTAAAGTAAATAATATGTTTCAAATCAGATTAATTATACTTTAAATTAGCTAATACTCCTCAAATAAACTTTCAGAAAAGTATATTTTATTTTTGGAAGATTTTTTAATAAAGAGCATTACATTGAAATAATGGAAGGCACTAAATTAAAAAAATTCAGAAAATTTGAAACAAAACTCCTTCTAATCAATTTAAATTACTTTTGAAATCTAGCAAAGTATTTTGTTTGTTGGAAATATTAAATTTAATATATTAGCTTGAAATTAAAACTAAAATAAAAACTTCAAGATTTTTTCCTTGTTAAAATCACAAGTTCGCCAAACAACCCTGCTCAGGTTTTGAATTCAGAGTTGTCCTTCTACTAAACTGGTACCAAGGCTATAGGACCCAATCTGTCCTGATATTCACCCATAGCTGGTCAGGAGTGGGGGATAAGAGATGGCTTCATACCTTTACAAAACTCATTTGCATGTAAGTAAATGTAAAAAACTTGGCTGGAATTTGAACTCAGAACTTTGATTCCTCAATCTAAGCTGCTACCCATTACTCCACCAGTGCCTCTCACGTATGCACATATATATATGTGTGTGTGTGTGATAAAATATAGTTTTAAGTATGCTAAATTGGTTAAAGTGCTCAATATCAAGAATAGAATGTATGTAAATATAAAAGTGGACATTGAAGTTAGCACCCAGAAGTGAAAGTCTGTTTCATGCTAAAATAACAATAATAAATGCAATTATCAATATATATATATATATATATATATATATATATATATATATATATATATAACTAGTAGTAGAGCCGGGCGTTGCCGGGGATGTAACAGTAAGAGATAGATCAAGTATCGACCATCATAAAGACTGAAAAAAAAAATTGACAAAGATTATTGTTTAAGGTTGACGGACACACATGTCTTAATTAGTTTTTTTTTTTACGAATTGGTCAAACCCAAATTCAAACAAAAACATTGTTTACAATCATTATGAGTCTATTGATTGGTGAATAGAATTTTATTATAAACAATTGTCTTGTAAATGGAATTTTTAAAGCATTCTGAATGTAAATAAAGAAAAAAGTGTGCAAGACAATAAGAAATACTACCTGCCGAAAAAAAAGTTTATCAGCTGAAAAATGTAAGAAATCCGATCCCATATATAAAGGAACACACACACACACACACACACACACACACACACAACCTGGGTTTTTTAACCTAAGTCACTCCATGGAATCGCTAAAACATAGAGCATAGTCTGATGAAAAAAAAACGCCAAAGTTTATGAAAACAAAATTTTATCGTCAAAATGCTTGTGTTTTTTTATGAAGAGGATAGACTAAATTTTTTTTAATTATTTTTTTAAAATTTTTCCATCTTTATAGGATATTCTAAATTTTGATTTAAAAAACCTTGTTTCTCTTTGTCACAACAAGGGGTAGTAAATAACATAGATAATTTTTAGCATGTTTTTTTGTATTTACACACATTAATTTGGAAAATCTTGCAAAAATAAAAATAATTGTCAGATGTTAATGAAACTTTCAGAAACTATTCACAGATGATCGAAATTATTATAAATATTTTTTTTTTTTTATTAAAGTCATGGCAGAAATATTTTTTTTATATTTATTTACACCCCCATAACTAATTTTATAAAAAACTCTAGAAATTCAAGACCATCGGTTTTAGTGATTACAATAGCTTTGAAGAATGCAAATCATGTTTTTTTTTTTTGGCCAACGTACATGAAAATTAGCTGTGAATTGTAACATACAAAACTCAATAAAACAAATATATTATTTAGTTTCAAATGCTTTTATTTGTTTTAATTTGTTTTTATGAATATGGACAATATTTTCTGAAAGCAAAAAATTTTTTCAATGAAAATTGAATTTTTAATACAATTATTTCTTATTTCTTTAATTTTAAAAAGATTTTTAAAAAATGTTTAAATTGAATTTTAAAAAATATTTTAACATTAGTTAAAAGCAACATCAACCTTTCAAAATGTCCATGTGAGATTGTCATGGTCTAGCACTTTGAAAATTGTATAATTTGGACCAATCAGATTAGCCATGGTAATTAAGAAATGTAATTTTTGTGTTTATAGTCAGAGAGTAATTATCAAGTACGGAAGACCAACCAGAATACAATTTAGTTGCATTATTTGAGTTCAGCATTGTTCTCCGCTGTTAAGCCCTTTACTTTTGCGAAACACATATGGAGAAGTTAATTTGAGTTTTCAATTTCAACTGAGAAGGGTACCTACAAGTAACAGTATTATCTTATGAAATTTAACTACTGCTAAACTTTAATTTATATGATCTTATTTTTATAATAATCTCAGTTATGACATTTATCCATAAATGAAATATCAAAATTAATAATAAAATGAATGGAAATACAAATAACACAGTAAAATGTAATAAATGTACATAAAATTATAGTATTTTATGTACACTTCTGATAAAATTTCATAAGAAAGGTACCTAAATTAATTAGATACCTTTTTCTTATGAAATTTAATCTCACTATTAACAGTCTTATTTTATTTTCCATAAAGCATCGTAAACGTAAAAATGAAAGCTAAGTACAAAAAAAAAAAAAAAAAAAATAAAAAATAAAAAATTAGAGCGCTGAAAATTTTCCTTAAAAGTAACAAGGTAAATAATTTGTTCACTTAAATAATTTCACTTCCTTCCATCCGTAGAAAGAATTCTCCTCCCGTAAGTTTATCTAAACGTCATGAATGTGCCTTTCGTCAATCGTCAAGCGACGCGAAAGGTTATGACCTGCTTTGTTTTATTTTCAAATTACATTTTTTCGGTGCAGAAGCTAAGTTAA
>CAHIKZ030000663.1:625000-820000 GCA_903632075.3 Acanthosepion pharaonis | reverse complement strand
GATACTGTAAGCAGGTGTGGTTTCCAGGATTTCCCAGATTATTTTTGGTGTGATGTTTTTATCTTTTAGTTGTCATAGGTATGTGGATAGTGTGGTACTGTTGGAGTATTTTCTGTTGGAGAATCAGGGGTTGTGGTTGTATTTTCTTTGCTTGAATGTTTCTTCTGTAGCACCAATGTAGTGCATTGTAGTTTTGTTTGTGTTTACCTTAGCTTTGTATAATATGTTCGTTTGTAGGCAGCTTCCGTGTAGTGGGCAGGTGGTTTTGTCTCTGCAATTGTATTGGGTGTCTTTGATTGCGCTATTGCAGGTTATTAATTTTTGTTGTGGCTTTTTATTATTTTTGTTGTTCTTAGTGTAGATGTAGCTAAATTTTACATTGTTTTTGTTAAATATTTTTGTTAAATATTTTTGCTAAGGGGTTTGTTATGAGGAAGTGTTTATATATAATTATATATATATATATATATATATATATGAATGATCAGATGAGTGTTCAAAGTGTTAAATTATTACCATGCAGTGTTGATTTCTATATCTACAGTATTTATATATATCCCCAATAATCTGCATTCTCTTCCCTTAAATTTGTTAATGGTTTCTGTTATTTGGTACAGTTCTTTGTGATTCTGCAGCACCAATCCACATGGTTTGAAGAATGGTCCATGCTAAGACACCAACAGGGCTCATTCACTCAAAGCCATATTTAATAATGATTTGAAAAACAGTTGGATACAGCTGACAGTTTACACACACACACACACACATATATATATGAGTTGAAATCAAATATAGATCGGGATCCAACAGAATTACACAATAAAAAAAACAAACAGGAAGCGTTTATCAATCTGTTTCCTTTTTATTAAAACTTCATCATAGAATGGGATATGGAGAAAAAGAAGAAAGAAATTTTGATATTTTTACTTTTGCACTGTTTGATTTTCATTGATTAAAAATGTTTTACATGCAAAAGATTTGTTTTAAAGATTTAGAAATAAAATTGTCTCATGAGAATCTAGTGAGTCTACTAAACAATATGGATATAAGAAGGTGCTGAAACATTTATGACCCAACCCAAAAAGGATTCCATAATATCTTCTGATGTTTGATCAAATTTTGTGAAGTCTGTCAAGCCAATGACTTTGCTGTACACCTTTGTATTTTGTCTAACAAGTTCATTATTTGATGTGACAATCATTTAGTAGCAAGGTTGCAAACTACCAGTGTGAAGAAACATACATTCTTGATCTTTGCAGCCAAAATTTTCTTAACCTTCCTTCTAATAAATTGTAAAAAGGGTAACATTCCTTGTATGAATGGTAATAACAGCTATTTGCAATTTGCTGAAAGTTAATATAATCTTATTGGAAGAAGAATGTTACTATCATCAATATGACATGTACTAACAAACAATAACACAGTCACAGTCATCTTGGATAGATTTGAGGAGTGCAGAACCTTTCTCAAGCAGGGATTGCTGATGATAACAACAAATTTAAAAACAGGACCCCACACAGATTAAGACTTTACTTAATTACTGAGTAAGCTTGAAATAATTTGAATTTTTTGGTAATTGTGTAAATATAATCACACTATTTAAGTTGAGAATATACCTGCTCCACTGGGCTTAGGGTGGAAAGATATATTTTATGAGATTGCTGGTGAAAAGTCAAAACACAGTGACAACATGACACATGGTAAACTCAACAATGTTTTATTTAAATTGCCTGCTGAATCCATCTTAGTCCCAGCATTCTCTAGTGGGACTGGAAGTCCTTACAATCATCATCATCATTATTAATGATGTTAATATAACATCCCCCCTCCTAAGGAATTTTATTTTTTTATAAATTTATTCATAACTTTTTCCAAATTACAAAATAAATAATTACAAATCAAAGTTTGTTTTAGTTATAAGGGTGATAATTCACTCACTTTGTGAAATCAAACAGATATTTTGAAGTGTGTAATTTTTGTTCTTGCTTTGTTTTTCTGGTACTTTCTCTTGTGTTATTATTTCTTTGAAGATCTTTGTAATAATCACTACTTGGTTTATTTCTCAAAAGTTTATTTTCAGAATGAAATATGTTTCCTTTAATCAGAAATCCCCTTGATTATTTGTAACAATATATGACCTGTTGTTGGTGTTTGCTGATTTGATTGTCCCTTCAGTGTTCCAATATTTCTCTTTATTCAATTTTACTTTAAATCTTTTTCCTCTTTTTAGAGTTGGGATATTCCTGGCCTGCATGAGTTCTCTTCCCTTTCTAGTTTAGTTTTATTGGGGTTTCTTTTAAAAAAAAAAAAAAAAAAGTAAAAAAAAATAAGAGGACAACACAAAAGACAGGCTCATTAACAGGCTGCATAAAATCCAAAGATGGAATCCTTAGAGAAAGGGAAAATACTTCAGAGATGGAAAAAATATATCAGAGATCTCTTTCACAATGAAAGAAAACAACTAGCAATACACAGAAAAATACCGACAGACCGAAAATATGAAAAATCAAAGTGGAAGTTGCACTGGCCAAATTGAACAAAAACAAAGTGGCGGGGTCAAATGGCATTGTAATAGATATGCTGACAGCCTTAGTTGACAAGATCAGAGAAATAATAAATGAAATCTACAACAGTGCAAATATGTCAGAAAACTAAGCAAATCTATTTTCATAGCACTGTCAAAGAAACCAAGCACAAACGAATGTGAACTTCACAGGATAATTAGATTAATGAGCCACATGAAAAAACTCATCATCCGAATTCTGATTAATAGAGCATGCAGCAGAATCAGACCGTGTGAGTTCATCAAAGACACTGGAACAAGAAACACAATATTTATGCTCAGAATGTTATCATAAATGCAGAAGGCTACATACCTGTGTTTTATAGATTACGCAAAGGCATTCAATAATGTCTGCTACAAAAAAACTCTTAGAGCTGTTCAGCAACCTTGACATATTCAGGAAAGACATTTGAATAATCACAAATTTATACTGACAGCAAACCACCTGCATACAGATAACAATGAGTTCAGCAGATATACAAAAATAGAAAGGGGTATAAGACAAGGATATGTTTTATCACTGCATTTATTCAAGAAGGACTAAGCATAAGAAGATAGAATGCATAGTAATCAACAAAAGGATGAGCCCAAAATTCAAATTACAGGCTGGGGATAATAAATCAAGTAGGTACAGAAATTTAAATATCTGGGAAGTGTTCTAACAGAGGATGGAAACTGTGACACTGAGATCCGAAGACATATTGGGACGGCCTAAGATGCATTCCAAAAGCTAAGCAAAGTATAAAGAGACAGAAAGATTTCATTACAAATAAAGAAAAGATTACTGAACAGTTATGTGATACTTGTACTTCTGCATGGCAGTGAATACTGGACAATCTCCTCAAAGAAGAGAAAGTAACAGAAATGTAGTTCTACAGAAGGATACTGAGGATATTGTGGACCAAACATTTGAACACGGTGATGTTTTGGAGAGAATGGAAATAAAAAGAAAACTTATGCTTATCATCAGGAAGAGGTAGTTGAAATTTCTGGAGCACATAATGAGGAAGGAGAGCTTGGAGAATCTGATACTCACAGGACAGATAAAGGGAAAGAGGAAAGCAGCAAGTAACATATCTGATGTGCTTGAGTAAATGGATGGTAGAACAAGGTTCGGGAGAAATAACAAAAAGATAAAACTTATTAAGAGCTACAAGGGACAGGAGGGAGTGGAGAGCCACGATCGTCTATGTCCTGATGAGACATGGTGTATAAAAGAAGAAATTTCTGGCATTTTTGTCTCTCTTCCTGATTTGTGTGAAATTGGGCCATTTTGGTAATAACTTTTTTTGGATATAATGGTAATATGGTTCTTATTTTCCTTCCCATAAGTAATTCTGTCGGACTGACACCTGTGGCTTGAATGCCATTAATGCTTGAAATGTGTCTCATTGTTGCAGGATTCTTTTACCTATTTTAATAGTGCTTCCACTTCTTCATTTGCTTGTAATTCCTTTACATTTTAAAAGAATTTTCTTGTAAGTAATCCTACACAAATACAATGTTTTTTTGTTTTTTTTTTAATAATTCTGTCATTAGCTGTATTGTTTCAGACAAGATTGGTAAGAATTTTTCTAGGTATTTGACCATACTGATTACATGATGTAATTCAGTCAAGTTTGTAGGTGGAGGCAACTCCTGAAAGGCTTTTAGTCTTTTCTTACTGGGTTGAATTCCATCTCCAGAAATTATGTGTCCAAAATATTCCATTTGTGTCTTTTGGAATTCACACTTTTCTTTATTAAGCTTGAGTCTAACTTATTGAAATGTGTTAAGAACAGTTTTTAGTCTTTTGTCATGTTCTTCTATAGTTCTACCATAGCTTAGAACATCATTGATAATTGTTTCGACTCCTTGAATATTCTTCTGACATCTTTCTTTGAAAGATTTCTAGAGCTGATATACCAAAAGATAATCTTTTGAACTAATATCTTTCAAAAATAGTTATGCACTGGTAGCATCCAATTTGGAAAAAATTTAGCTCCATTTACTTTAGGTGAAACATCATCTAAATTTAGTAACATGTAATGTTCTCTTTTCATTTCTAGATTCAGCTTCTTCGAATCTACACATATTTGGACTTTTCCGTTTCTTTTTATTACAGGTACTATAGGCACATACCAATCAGTTGGTTCTGTAACCCTTTCAACAATTCCCTCATTTTCTAGTCTGTTTGATTCTTCCTTCACTTTTGGGAAAATAGGGAATGGGACTCTCTTAGCTGTTGTTACACTTTAGGGTGAAGTGTCTTTTTTCAGAATTATTTTCACTGGGTCTCCGTTCATATATCCTCTGGCATCAAATGAAGTTCCCTGTTCAATTTTGTCTAAATGTATTTAAAGACATTTTTCTAGACAATCCTTACATATTCAATGATATATATCTCTAAATAATATCTGTCCTTTCCTTCTGTAACAGTATTACATTTTCTAATGCACTGGACTATTCCACCAGGTCTTGTGAAGGTGTCATTTACTGGTTTTAATATAGGTTTTTCTCTCATATTTTTGTAAGTTTCAGTTGAGATAATGTTTATCTTGGTGCCTGTATCAATTTTAAAATTTACTGTTGTTTTACAAATTTAAAAATTTTTATACCATGGATCATATAAATTTGTTTCTATCATCTCTCCAAAGAAATGTGACTTTTCTTCATTTACTGTTTGTATTGTATTCATTTTAGTTCTGCAGACTCCAGCACAATGATTTCTTTTCCTATGTTTCATGCAGTGTTTTCTTTTTGATGGACACTTTTTAAAATCATGTTTTTTATTTGGCAATTACTGTTGTTGTTTCCATATTTTTCTTTTTTAATTTTGTATCTCATAGGTTTCTCTGGGTCTTTAGTTCATTTCCAGTTTTCTTGTTCATTTGAGATTTTATTTACTCACTGCTCCCGGCTATTTCCATAGCTTTCTCAAGTTTCAAATCAGGAATTAATTGTAATCTTTCGGATAGCTCCTTATTCTATAGTCCAAGACTGTCTTTTACAAAACTCTCAGAGAAAAACCTTCCCTTGATATATCTATCAAGGGAAGGTTTTGGCTAATTCCGCACACTGAAGAGGAGCGTGGATCATCCAAGGACCTAATCCCACTCATGGCTGTACTTCAAGAAAACAAACAGAAGGTCCCACCCCTGTTATGGATTATCAAGAACTTAATCAATATGTTGATGCATACACAGCTAATGTGGATGTTTGCACGCAAAAATTGAGGAAGTGAAGATGGGGTGGGTCAGGCAACATGCTGCTAGATCTATTTACATTGATTTCGTCATTTTTCTTTAGAAACTCACATGCTTCTGCTAATTCAGGCAATGCGTGAATAAAGGTTTCCCTTGGTTCTCCTGGAACTCTAAGACAAAATTTTACCCTTTCATGAATTCTATTTCTTTTTAAGAAGGAAGCAGGCATTGAATTTTTCCAAAATTGAGTCGTACAAATTTATGTCTTCTCATTGTGAGAAAGAAAATATCCAGAATATATTTTTGGCTTCACTTCTCATGCACTATATATTAATGTACTGGCTCTAGTTTTATCTTCTTTCCAGAGTTTTGATGCTTCATGGTAGTGTTGAAATCTCTGTGACCATTTCTGCCTGTCTCCTGGATTTGTAAATCAAACAGTTCTGGTGTAGTTAATTTGAATGTTCTTTTCTTCTTTTTTTGACAAATAAAAAAAAAAAAATCTTTTTATTTTAATTGGGTCCTGTTCCAGAAAATAATTTTATTCTTTTAGAAGGGATCTTTCTCTGACAACATGTTCCACTGGCTGGAAAGATATATTATGTGACATTGCCACTGAAAAGTCGATGTGACAAAAAGATGACATGGCATGTGGTAAACTCAACATTGTATTTTATTTAAACTGCCCACTGAATCTGTCTTGATCCCAGCATTCCTTAGTGGGACCAGAATTCTTACAATCATCATTATTGATGTTGTTATAGTAATACCTGTACTCAGAAGTGGCAATGCCTATTTACTTGCCTTCTCTGTGTGTAAGTAGTTAAAGCAGAGCAGATTTAATTCAGAAAAGATGAGCTGTGTAATATAACCTCACTTTATTTCTGAAAAAACAAGACCTGGTCTGAGAGAGAAATTTATGAATATGAGAAGTCAATCTGAAGCATTAGATAGAAACTTTAAAATGTGAATTTTCTCTGAGCCAGTAAATATACCCTTTTTTTTATTCTTTGCAGGATTTTAAGTTCATTTAGTACAGAAAGGTAAAAACAAATCCTGAGAATCCGTTAAAAATATATCTTTTGCTTTTGGAAAGAAGAAAGATTCTCAAAGATGTTTTTCAGATGAATCTTGATGGTAATTTTAGAGAAAATATCACCAAAATTGTTTCCTTTTTGCCTGCAACCATTCTGAAAGTAGAAAACGCGCACCAATATTAGGGAAACAATTTTCTGAAAAAAAAAGCTCTTAATTGATTTACCATCTTAAGGCACATACACTTCATCATCAATTGCTTCTAGACCATCCAGAGGTTTTTGGTTTCATTACAACGTGTGCAATGGATAGAATCCCCAAAGTACATCTTTTCTATTTGCAAATAACGTATTAGATAATTGATATTGCAGGCCAAGCCAATATTGGGCATAATACGATCTGAGTGCCAATACATAAACTAAAACCAACCAGAAAAACTGCTCATTACTACTGAAAAAATATTGTTCTCTAGAAAATTAGCATGTTTGTTGTTTTACTTAATACATGCAGCTATATTTTTTAAACTTGTAAAGGAATGCTGTTGGAGGAGTATTGAATTATTTTGGGGAACATTCTATTTCAGCGAATGATGGCAAAATTCCTTTAATATTTCAGAGTGATATTTGCATAATTTTTATATTTGGATGAGACAGTGAAAGGTTTGTTATTTGCAGTTGAAATTGTATATATTTTTTTGGTCAACTTTCTACAAAAAAGATGACAATTTAAAAAGAAAAAAAATTAAAACAGAGACGAGAAAATCTGTTACTTCATAATGGTTGCAATCTGAATGGTTCACTGAAAATAGATAAATATCAGAATTTTGCTCAAGAGCTTTGAAAATATTATAACATGAAGATAACAGTTGAGGCCATAATCAGTGGAGGACAAGGAAGAGACCCAAAACTCTTTGCAAAGAAACAGGAAAAAATATGAAATACAGATCACAGATAATTTTATTTCATTTGTGTTATCTCTTTTGTATAATATTTAATCATTATTTAATAATAAATCTGAATGGTTCGATATGGTTTAATATTTGGCAGCTGATGAACTTCCTGCTATGGTACCTAGACTTTATGAATTTAAGTGCAGTACTAGACTGGCAACAAGGTTTTAACACTTTACACAAAATTAAAATGGCGAGATGCAGCCATAGGTTGTATACTAACAATTTCTTCTATTTGGGTTATTGCTTCTAATATCAACTTTGATCTTCAGGAATATTGTTAATTGTTTATCAGAAAAGCACATATAAAAGCATTGTAAGCGGGAAGTGCAAAATTCTCTCAGAAAGAAAATTTGGTGGTCTACTAAGGCTGTGGAAATCCAGGCGACAACTGACAGAAAAGATCCCAAAGCATTCTATGAAGGCCTTAAAAAGGTGCACAGCCCACAAGGAAATAGAATTTTCCCTGTTATGTCGTCTGACGGCAACACCCTTCACACAGACAAGAAGGAAATTATATATATATTGAAAGTGTTCTTCATTCCACGTCTGCCATCGATGACAACGTCATTTCTTCAATTCACAAGCGACCAGAAATTTCCCAGTGGTCTCTTGACCCATGCCTAATGGAAATTCTGGATTCTATCAAGCAATTGTCCTTGAAAAAAGCCCCTGGAAAAGATGCTATTCACCTTGAAATTTTTAAGTATGGTGGGAAGATGCTGGTTAAGAAACTCCTTAAGCTTTTTAAAGTCATATGGAAGGTTGGTTCTGTTCCGCAGGACTATAAAGATGCTTGTATAAAACATCAGTTCAAGAACAAAGGCAAAAAGGTTGTATGTGATAATTTATGTGGCATTTTGCACTTGTAAGTATCACTGGCAAAATTCTCGCTTGTGTTATTCTCAACAGTTTCTTCTAGTTGGCTTATTGCTTCTCATATCAACTTTGATCTTCAGAAATATTGTTAGTCATTATCTTCTTAATTCTTATTCTTTTATTGTTCTCTCTCCTTAATAGTATTTTTCTCATATTCTCTAACACTCAGTAACCTCTTGCGTCCTAGTGGCTTTATTGCCCTGCTTGGGATGAAATGATTAAAAATAATAATAATAGCTTCTATTATTTTGAGTGTTTCCTTGCAGTGAAATGTTACTAATTATTATCATAGAGCATGAGTCAAAAAGTAGCACCCAGTTTCAATCAGTTGTTTTCTGTTTGTTTTACAGGAAGATGAAAATCAATGAAAAACCTGTTTTTATTTAACCATTTATTTGAGGGTGGGGTTGTTATTAAGGGACGGTACCAAAAGCTGTTTTACTTGCAAGGTTTCACTTTTGGAATGATAAGCAAGGTCGTACATCGGGCCCCCAAAGAAAGGAATCTGGGGTGTGATGTGTGAAAAGCATGTTGCCTATTTTATTGGAATTAAATATCTAACCCACTTTCTGGGTTTTTATCAAGCCATTCATTGACATGATATCTGTAATAAAAAAAATGCAATAAAATATTAAACAGACACACTCTGTTGGTTGAACACTTGCCTCTAAATATACTTCATATATATATATATATATATATACAAGATTAATATGAGTAAAAGTTTGTCACTTAGATGATTGATGTTACCTTCAGCATCTGACTTCAGAGTTTCGTAGGTGTACCTGTCCATTCACTCTAAATGGGATAACATCAATTTATATTTTTCAATTTTTTCTTTTTACATGTTTATCATTGCTGTAAGTTTTACATTATGTGTATATATATATATATATATATATATATATATATATATATATATATATAAAAGTGTGGATATAAATCAAATGATTAAATATTAGCAACTGTATATACAGACATTAGCATGCATACACAGATAAATGAATAAATATTTACTTAATTTAATATAAGATGCAAACAAAAAAATGCTCAATGTATTTAAACAGAGCTAAGAAGTGTATATTAATAAATATACATACACCTACATTTGTAGTGCAACTTAAAGTTTCATGGTTTTACCCCAAGCCATCAGGCATGAACTGGTGAAGGAAACATTTATTACAGTTGTTTTTTTAAAAATACTAGGTCTCAATGGAGGGACGCTAAATTAATTACAGATACAAAAGCTCAAAGTTAATATAAATTTAATATATTATTGGAGTGTAAAATCAAAATGTAGCATGCAGGTAGGAGGATATTGGAAAAAATATGGTGCAATCTTAAAGTTTATATGAGAAAAGAGGAACGCTATGTAGCTCATTATGTATTAATAGAAACTTAAATGGTAAAAGTGGGGTAAGCTAAAATATGTAATGGGCATGGGATATTTGGATAACTGATCTATCCAGAATTAAAATACTTTAGGAGAGTTTTCTTCCTGTGATTACAAGCTATCACAAGTTCATTCCATTTATTAAGTAGGTTTCAGTCATTAATTTGTTTGACAATGAATCTTTTTTCCAGCCAAAATGAAATAAGATGTCTTTCTCTATTGTGGGGTATATTGAAGTGTGTTTAAATAAATACGCATAAAACTTCCAGTTTGACTGTTTAAATAATATCACCTTGATTGACTTGAAATTGGTTCCATCAACTGTGAGAATGGCCAGAATTAAAGAAAAACAGTTGTGTAAATATAAACAGAACAATTCTTGAAATGAATGGTGCAACATTCAAAAGTGCCCAGAAAAAATAATATAAAATGAAAATAAATATGAACTTTACTAAATTTACCAATAACATAAAACAACTAATTTGGAAATTTGAAAAATTTAATAAAAAATTTAATTAAACTTGTCAATATTAATTAACTAAACACATTTGAAAAAAAATCATTACTGCTGAAATATATATATATATATATATATATATATATATATATATATATATATATATATATATATATAAGAGGTTAATGGCCAGAATTGATTCAGACCAGGAAAATGAAATATTAAAAAAGTGCTCAATACATGTGTGAATAAATAAAAGTAAAAATAACATGTAGAGCTTTTAACTTTAAAAATCAGGAGATCAGTTGAATCTGCTACCTTGGTTCCAACCTTACGGTATCTGCAGGTGATTTTTATCAATTGACCACCAACACTTTTTTTTTTTTTAAAGAAACTAAACACTACATTATTATTTGCAAAAATAAACAAATGCATGATATTTGGTGTAATAGAAAAGGAGGAGGAGGAGGTGAAGAATAAAGAAGGAGAAGTGGAAAGGGTAGAAAAGTAAGTGTACTGTAAATGTTTCCATGGTGGTGTGTGTGGGGGTGTTAAATTGTTTATTTTTATCCACCCTCATATGCACTTAATTTTTGATGTGTAAGCAAGGACTTAAGACTTTGGATTTCTGCTTCAGAAGTTTCTTTGGATTCGGAAATGTCATAATCGCTAATTTTTCTTGTTGGCAGAGATTGCAAATATGGTTGTGATTGTTGTATAGTTTTGCCTTTTTAAAAAATTTCTACCTTACCATGTTTCCTGTCAATTACATCTATTTTGTTTTCAGAGAAATGTTATTTAAACAGTATCCGGCGTCTAATATGCTAATGCTTTCAACTTTATGAGGGGGACAACAACCAGGTGCACAATTTAAGAGTTGGAATTACATGTCATAATATGTACTCTTTAACATCAATTCCTTAATATCCTAATTTATGTCTAAATTTCCAGGATGAGGAGTTCTTTACATTACTTACATTCTGACTAATATCCTTATCTTTGTGTATAATTAATTCAGTTCCATGAAGCAAAAGAAGATGAGATATCCCTAGGCAGGACAGTGGAATGGCAACAATCTATCCTAGTAGATTAAATAAAGGGTTCAGTTCAAAATTCCCTGAAGGTTACTCAGACTGACAAGCACCTGAAAAGGTCAAAGGACATAACGGCCAAAATGTGATAATAACAGCAAAGATGAACACTTCCAGTCTCAGCCTGAATATTTCTGTGTCTATAAAGCTTCTCCTTATTGTCAATGAATTTATGTATTAAAAATTAAATAACACAGTTTCAGTCATTATCCTGTCATAGAAAAATAAAATCGCTTTTAGATTTTATTGATTATGAAAAATTATATCATATTAGATGCCATTATATTTTGACATAAGAGAATTTATTGCAGGCAGTGTCGTTTAACCTTACTTGTAATAATATCAGTATCTTCTCATCCGAAGTCACTCAGATATAATTTTCTATATTTAGGGTTTGCTATAATTTTTAACTTTATTTTTCTAACAAAATAACAGTTCATTATTGATTTCTGAAGTATTTTTATTGTTTTTTTTTTCTCTTTTTTTCTTTGTAGGTAAGTGTTAAAGATGCTGTTTTGGAAAATATTTTGGTAAGAGAAAAGATTTTTTTTTAGTTTTTGTTTTTACTTCAATCAACAATAACAATAACAACGACTTAAAAAAACTGGATCAATTCTGAGAAAAAAAATCAAAATCAAAGAAAGGATAAAGGATGAAGCTGGGCAAAGTAAAATTCATGAATGGTTTTGTGAAAAGTTGTCTTCATAGAAAGATAAAAATTTCAAACAGGAAAAGAGATGAAGACATGAAGTGATTGCTGAAAAGAAATTCATCAATGCTTAAACAAAATGAGGTAGACATAAATAGATATGAACAGTGAGTGTTAGATAGGTATTCAAAAACTGAGGTAGATGGGGAAGAACATATTGGGATGGGTAGAGGTATGTCAAGACAGAGATAGGGAGGTCAATAGGAGCATAGGTACATAAACTAATGATAAAAAAAGCATCTGTTTTATACAACAAATCTCTTTTCTTGACAGTGCACTTCAATGAGTGATGAATATCAATGAAATAGATTGAACATTATACAGTGAGAATTTCAGATCAAAATTTACCTCATGGTTATATAACCACTCTTATAGATAGAATCAGAAAGATGTAAACAAACTAAGATAGATATGAACAGATTGAGATACATAGGAACAAACTGAAACAGATATTAGCAGGTTGAGATCAAGAGAGAGGAAAATATTAAAATAGCAACTGATTGTGATAGATAAGAACAAATTGAGCTAAATAGATATGAACAGATTCAGATTGAGAAACAGTTTTGAATAGGTATGAACAGATTGTGATAGATAAAAATAAACTGAGCTAAATAGATATGAACAGATTGAGATTGATAGATATCAGCAAACTGAGATAGCTTAAATAAATAGATGTGAACAAAGTGAGATACATAGAAAGGAATGAACTGAGATACATAGATATGAACAAAGTGAGATAGATATGAGCAAATTGACATAGATAGATATGAACAAACTGAGGTAAATAGATGGATATATATGAACAAACTGAGATAGATAGGTAGAGTGATATAAACAGACTGAGACAGATAGATAGAAGCTGAAACAGATCTGTGAAGTGCAAATTAATATGATTTTCACTCCCAGTACAAATTTGTAGAAGAAAGTAAATCAGAGAACAAGAAAATTTGAATTTTCATTTGAATTTTTCTAACCATACCAAAAAGAAATATGATTAACCAATCAGCAAACAGCCATTTTGGAGGCAGCCATTTTCTGTTAAGTAACAAGATTTCGTTCCCAAAATCTTTGCTACTCATATGGTCCTTGGAAGATGCCTTCTGTACTGCTGAGATGAATTTCTTTCCATAAATCTTGTCTCATTTCTAAATATAAGAAATGTTCTTAATTCATTTTGGTATGAGTAATTACAACCCAAGTACTATATTTTTTAACCCAGAGTCAAACTAATATAAACTAGTTTATTTTCTCTTTTTTTTTTTTTTTTTTGCTGTTTGTTGTGTCAGAAACCTACCACCCCTCTTGAAGATGAACTTGTCTGTGAACAAAGACTTTAAATAGTGGCATGTCAGTTGACATGGGGAACACAGATAGACAGAGAAGTTCTTAGCTGAGCTAGTTATTGACTACTCAGGCGATTTCTGTACCTTTTTACCAACCTATTAAAACCCTTTTTATTGTTACGTGTTATTTGGCGTTTGTCTCTACTAACCCCAAATCAACATCATAACACTGTTCCTTTGATGACTTGATGCATGTTTACATACATAACTTAAATGTTCACTCCAGCACAAATTTAACAATATGGAGTTTCTTTGTTGCATCCTTGAAGATTGTCAATAATTCAATGCCTTCAACAAAATTCACTTCTTTTTAGTGCAACAGAAATTTTTATTCTTTTAATACCATATAAACAAATTCTTTGTCAAATAAATGATTTTTTCTTGGGACAAGTCTTCTTGTTCTTAACATTTGTCTGCCAACCAATTTGTATTTGTCTGAATATTTAACATCTGGATTAAACTGTCTATCATAGATATGAATAGAGTGAGATTGATAGACAGGTACAAAGGTAGATATTAATAGACTAGGATAGATAAATAGACAGATACAAGCAGACTGAAATAGATAGGAAGATGAATTTTTTAACATATGAAGATATGAATAGAGTGAGAGAGAGAGATATAGGAAGAGATTGAGGTTGATGGACAATAACAGAGGTAGATATGAATAAACTGTGATTGATATAAATAGATTGGGATTGATAAGAACAAACTGAGATAGAAATGAACAGACTGGGATAGAGAGGTATCGACAGACTGGGATAGATACAGACAGGTGACTTTTTTAAAAGATGAAGATATGTATTGGCAACTGATGCTGACACTTTTTGTACTTTTTCAAACAAAAAACATAAATAAGAAAATGTCTGGGAAAAGACAAGAAAGTTTTTACTAACTCTAAATAAAGTAATTCTTTGAATTTGTGACGAAAGGAAGAAAAGAAATGTCTGTAATGAAACAGAGCTGAGTTCCTGAAAAGATTACTAATGTCACAAGTTGCTGCCTTAGGAATCCTGTTTCCAAAATTGCAGATAAAGTCCTTGTTTTTTTCTGCTTGGCAAACACCTAATAAAAGTCCTTCTTTCTTTTGCTTTATTGAGCTCTTTAGTCATGGCTATTTTTTATTTTTATCTTGATTTTATTTCTAATTGCCTTATTTGTGTGAGATTTTATTAAGAAAATTACTCAGTGTAAAAGTTATTTTCTTTTTTGGCTGACTTTGTATATCTTTTAAAAAAAGGGAATTTTTTGGAAAAGATTCTACAAGTTGTAAGTGTAGATGATTTTTCAGCTGCCAGGTAACCATTTTCAGGATTTTTTTTATATATGAATTAGTGTAAGTAAATTTAATTATTGATTATAGTTAGTCTTATTGGTACTTAAAGTTGTAATGTCTGATTTGCCAGTCACCAGTATTGAAGCCAAAGTAAAACCAATATTTTTAATGTTGATTTATGTTATAATTAGCCCCCCCCCCAAAAAAAAAATTCTCTTATTTCTCCTTGTTCCTTGAGGGCATAGACAATCATACCTTTCCTCGGATCACTTTTCTTTATTATCTTTTAATTTTTATGACTTATTGGAAAGAGAATTTCAAATTACTTTGTCCCCAGATTTGAATTTAGAATTGTCCTTTTCAGAGATTAATCACCACACAAAGCTCAAAAGGAAAGTCTACACTGCTATTTAACCCAATCATCCCTCAAGAAATTTCAATTGCTGAATCACTGGAGTCCTGACCAAATTGTTGAAAAATTGGAATATGTAATGTCAGTACAATTAAATGGATATATATCTCATATCAAAAACTGTTGAAAATCAAGCATTATGAATTTTATATGAACTTAAATTGATTTTTCTTTCAAATGATATCAAATTTAGTCTTCTTGATATTACTGGTCATGAGATTTTGTTTAACCTTTACTTCCCTCACTACAAGGTTCAAAGGTCACTCAAGGTAGAGAGTTTTGAATGAGATTGTTGTAAATGAGGGAAGGAGAAGGAAGCAGGAAGTGCATATTTCTCTCTTTCCAGTATTGATAGGGGTTTCCTTCCTAATCTTTTGTTTGAAGTAGTGTGGAATGTCAACATCATAATTTAGTCATTATTTTCTCTTTGAGTTAACTGTGATATCCATTTTAGCTGATACTGTCTTTGAAAGTCCTCAAGTGATGCTGTTTCAGTTATTTGGCACAGTTCTTTGTTTATGATTCTGTAGAGCCAGTCTACAAGTTTCAAAGAAGCGTGGTCTTCACCAAGATCAACAGGCTTCATTCACTCAAAGCCAATTTTAATCATTGATCTGAGAAAGCATCTGTATACACCTGGCAGTTTAGATATTTCTTAACAGGTTTGGCACCATGCATGACATCCAAAATGAAAGTCTTAATCTGATGAGGCTATTTAAGAATATGACTTGTTTTTAGGTTAATGTTTTTGGTTTTGTAGCAATTTGCAGTGTTGGTTGAAACTACCACTAATGCAGCATTTTTTTTTGTTTCCTAAATAAGGCAATAATGCCACTAAGATGCAAAGAGTTATTAGAAGTGAATAAGATTGAGAAAACTTTAGTGAGGAGAAAGGACAATACCGAGGTATTTGTAGTGTTTAATATTTACTAATTCCACATCCTGAATTTTTATTTTTATGACTATATAATTCATTTATAATTGAATTTAATTAAATTAACTTAATTAGTTCAGTGAATATAAAAAAAACAGAATATGAGAAGAACCTATTTTCTCACTGGATTTACTTTTGTGCAGCAAGATGATTCTCAGAGGACGAGTTAACCTACCAGGATTTTTTATCAGGAAACTTAACCTTAAAACATATGCTGCCATGATGGCACTGTGTTGATGAAAATATTCAAAATGAACTCTGGAAACAAAGTAGTAAAAAACAGCAAGAAGAAAGTATTAAGGTTTAACTGTAAAAAGAAATGGTTGTCAACAAAAGAGACAACTGAAGTGTGTGTTACATATTGGAGAGGTCAAAATAAAGCAGTTGCAGAAATTAAACCATCTGTGTAGTATAGTAATAGATGAGAGAATGTGTGATATTGAAATCCAAAAGTGCATAGAAGTTGGGAAAGATGCCTTTTAGCAACTGAGTAAAGTATTAAATAATTAGAAAATGTCCTTAGAAACAAAGAAAAATATTGCTTAACTGCTATGTAATAACTACTCTCCAATATAACAATGAATATTAGATGTTTTCTTCACAAAGAAGAGACTTATTGTTGTGGCCTGTTTAGGGGCCAGAAATTAAAGACATGGAAGACGAATGTAGGTAGAACAAGTGTATTGAAATAACAGATATATACAAAGCAAGAGTGTGAGTAATAAGCAGATAGAGGTGTATGTCTGAACGATAGGGTAACACTACATCTCTGCTCCCCAACTGACTCTCTCAGTTAGTATTTATGAGAGGAGGAAGAGTTCATTCTACTGTAGGAGGGTTTACCATGACACTTATAGCAATAAAAATGTTGTTCTCCCAATGAATTCTGGGAATACCTGAGGCAGAGCTTTTGAGAAACAAGAAAGTTTTAAGGAGTATAGGAATGACAAAGAAACATTATAATTTCTCATAATCAAAAAGAAATAGCTGAGATTTAAGGGCTATATAATGAAGGAAGAAGACTTGAACAATTTAACTCTCAAAGGGCATCTTGAAGGCAAGAGAAGTAGAAGAAATAGCAAGTAAGCTGTTTGGTAAATTTGTGTCAATGTATTACAGAACAAAGATAAAAAAAACTGTGGTAAAGAAGCAAGAGTTACATCAAACAAAAAACACAAAAGATATAGAATCATGGTTGTTCACATCCTGAAAGTATGTGACTCATAGAAAACATAAATACATATTTGCATCTTTCTTCATCACAGGATTTGCTTTTTAATGATTACTGAATTCAGATTTATATTTTTTAAATATGTTTTCTTAACTGGGAATGATTTTATTTTTTTTAAATGCGCTTTAGAATTTGTTAAAGTAAAAGACCAGTTTAGCATGATCTCTCACTGTAAATTTAAATTAAAGAATTCTCAGCCACAAATGATGGAGGAAGGAATAAGTTATTCAAACTGCTTCTTTCTCCAAGTGGGTTCCCAGTGTAAGTATTTCTAGGTAAGTTTTTCCCTACATAGCTAGGAGAGTGTTCAAAGGAAGCAACTCAAGAAGATTAACAGTCACATTGATGGAGCACCCAATTCAAAATTCATTCATGATGAAATTGAAGACTCACATAACAACCCTTATATTTGAGCAGCATTGGTATTTCATCAGTCATAGTTAATATTTTAAATAAAGTGCATTTACACTAATTGTTTTGATACAGGTGTTTTGTTTGAAAAATGTTTAACAATTTAGTTGTAAGTGGAAAGGAAACCCTGACAATTCTATTGTCTTTTTTTTCTGTAATTTATTTATTGTGACGTTAATCAAATTTAATTTTCTATTTGTGATTGCTTATAAATCATCATCAATTTCAGCTTGAAAAAATTTCCTCATTATGGCTTGTTTCATTTCAATGTGAGATTCCCAAGTTGAATGTCTTCAGGAAATGCTCTTTTCTTACTAACACTTCACAATTGTAGAAGATGTCTTTTGAGACCAACACGTTCTCCTCTTGCATTCCTCTACTTACAAATATTTAACTTGAATTTCTCTGTTATATTGTATACCGTGGGGAGAAATAAATATTCATACACATACAAATTCTTAATTTATTGTATTTCCAACTAATGAATAAACATATTTTTCATGTAATTAACTATACCCAAATGCATAATAACTAAATATGCATAGAAAAGAGAAAAAAAATTGATTTAATAGAAATAAATCCCATTATTCATTTTAATGGCTTTTAATTGTACAATACAAAAAAGAATATATAATCTTCATTAATACTTTGTAGAGAAACCATTCTTCACTTCTACAGGAACCAACTGTTTGCAGTTCTCAATTAATGATTTGCAAATTTTAGTTGGTATTTTGTCCATTCTTTTTCGCATATGGTCTTCAAATCCTTGATGTTTGTTGGAGGTCTCAATTGGATTTGAATTTTCAAATAATGTTACAGATAATTGATTGGGTTTAAATCTGGGGACTGAATTGACCATTTCAAGATATTTAAATTATTTTCAGCAGGCAATTTCTTTGTAGATTTTGCTATGTGCTTCAGATCATTATCTTGTTGGAAGATCCACTCAGATGATTATTATTTTCAGCCAAAATCATTAAATTTACTTCCAAAATATTTTGATATGCTGCAGTATTCATTCTATCATCTATTACTGATATGTTGCCAGTATCTTTTGCAGAAAAAACATCCCCAAACCATGATACTGCCACCACCAAATTTCACTGTTGGAACGGCGTTCTTTTGTTTGAAGGAATCACCATCTTTCCTCCATATATGATTTCTAGAAATACATCCAAACAACTCAATTTTGGTTTCATCTGTCCAAAATACTCTTTCCCAATACAATTTTTACCCTTATCCTTATGTTCACAAATTTCAACCTGGCATCTCTCTATCTTTTCAATAGAAGAGGAGTTTTCCTTGGGAAGTGTGACTTTAGATTGTTCCTATGAATTTCATTGCTTATTGGTCATTAAGTGACACAAATTCCTGATGAAAACAAATCATCCTATAACTCTTGATGAGTAATCATTGGATTTTGTTAAATTTGACGCATTAATTTCCATGAAGATTTTGAAGAAATCTTCTGTGGAGTACCTGTTCTTTGGTTCTCAACAGTTTTGAGTTTTTATACCTCACAATGAATGAACTAATGGTAGCAAATGAAATATTCAGGTTGTTTGAGATTTTTCTGTAAGTTTTACCTTCTTTTGCAGAGCTTAACAATCAGTTCTTTTTGTGAATTTGTTAAATCTTTATCTCTTGCCAGGTTGAAAACCTTCTTGCATGAATATCAATTACAGAATGTTCTGTTTGTATTTTTTATGCTAAAAATAACTACTGATAACATTACTGGAACCCTCTAGAATATTCCACTTGAATAATCTAGAGTATTAAAAACAATTTAAAAATTTTAAGATCTGAAATTTACATTTTACAAATACTTTGTTTCACCTATTAAAATGGATAAATGGGATTTATTTCTGTTAAATCAAATTTTTTTTTTGCATATTTATTTATTCTGCATTTGTGTACAGTTAATTATATGAAAAGTATGTTTATTCATTAGTTGGATATACAATAAATTAAAAATTTCTATGTGTACAAATATTTATTTCCCCCCATTGTATATAATATCCCTATTCTCTCAGTCAGGGTCAGATTGTGCCCCCAATCTATAATATGGAGTTACCTTCATCTCAATTTTCATAATATTCATATAAAATACAAATTCTTTTGTAACCTATAATAACCTGTACAATAATGGATCATATGCAATATAGGTGAACAATTCAACTTGAAAAATAGAAAATCAGCTAGAAAATAAATACAATTTAGAGACATGTCATAATAGATCATGAAATAAATCAACAATATTTTGCGGCATTTTTTAATATTGACTTGAAGTTTTTAAAAAGTTGAAACCATTTGCCCTTACATGGAATATTACTGCTGTATATGGTCTGGTGCCCTTTCTGTTTGTCTTAAGGTTCTTGATAAGATCCAGAGACAGATATGCAATGCAATTGGCACTGATCTGGCATCTCATCTGCAGTCACTCTCTCACAGACGTGCCTTTGCCTTTCTCTGTCTTTTTTTACAAGTACTTTCATGGTAACTGCTCTGATGAGCTGCTTACGCTGGTTCCCAGACTTCACAAATTTAAGCGTTCTACTAGGCTGGCACCTCGTTCACACCCTTTCACTGTCAAAACTGTTAAATGTTGTCATCTCTTCTACTCCAATAGCTTCATGTCTCACACCTCTCGCCTGTGGAACTCCCTCCCCTTGTTTCCGTGATAGCTATAATATCCAACTATTCAAATGTAATGTCAATCGATGTCTCCAGATGCCTTGATCTATCCTCTACCCTTCTCTTCATCCTTTCCTCTATCACTCCTATTTGCTCTTGCTCCAACTCTCTGTAACCCCTTGCGTGCTAGTTGCTGCCTGCATTGCTTGGACTGAAATGCATAAAAAAAAAAATTTTGACACATTCATCATTATAGTGAATTTTATATAGTGCTTTTTCGAGAATTAGCATAAGCAAAACAGATTCATAGATATATACAAAAAATATAGAAATAAATAGAATGGATAAAGTCATGCTTTTTCCAAGAGAATTAGTACAAAGGGAAGCAAGAATTTGAATCTGCCATTTTGAGCTCATCTTCTTCACTGATAACTAATGATTCATGTGAATTAAATTTTTAACATATTTGTTGGGTAATTCCTACCTGTGATATCATAGCTACATAAAAAAAAACTAGGTTAAATTGAACTGCATTACATGTATATGTGAAAAAAGAATCTTTCTTTTCACTGGTGCTCCAATATATCTTGAGATTCTTGACAAAATTCAAAGAAGGGTCTGTCATATAATCAATCCTGACCTGGCATCTTGACTTGCCCACCTATATGATATGGCTTCCATCTTCTTTTCTACAAATATTCTCATGGCGATTGTTCTGATGAGCTGTTCACCTTGGTGCCTCAACTGCATGAATTTAAACATGCTACTAGATTGGCAACTAGGTCTCACTGTTTTACTGTTGAACTAGCTAGATACAACTGTCAGTTCTGTTCTAATAGTTTCTTTTCTTGCCTTCCGACTTCTTGCTTCCTTGTCATCTACAATCTTCAAAAATTTAAATGCAACATCAACTGCCATCTTCTGTCTTCCTGAAACATGTGCTTTTATTGTCCTTTTTTTCTCACTTCTCTGCACTAAAATCTTCTTATTCTTTTTCACTCCCTATAACCTCCTATGGCCTAGTGACATTATCACATTGCTTCTAATGAAATGATTATATATATGAAGGGGTTGCTGAAAAGTTCTTAGTCTGATTACAGCCCCGACCCTCTCTCTTCAATTCTGATGTTTGGTTATTTGGTCAGATTTTGGGATGTTAGTTGAGCTGAGAATTTTTCAACATCTTCTTATCTATGTATAAGAACCAGCTACACAGCATGATGTGTAGATGGCTAGAGAGTTGGCAGGAAGGAAAAAACTGAGCTATTACTCTGACAGGTTTTTCCAAGTGTCACCTACCTACTCACCCAAACCAAACAAGATGACTTGAATAAAACAACAAACTATATTGGAAACAAGGTTCAAGTTCTCATTTCTTGCCATGGCATTTATTTTCATCTTTCATTTTATTGTGAATGTGCAGCAGACCTTTCCAGTTTTTGGTACAGACTGATGTGAATGAGAATGGAGACACATTGTGAAGTAATTGCTGGCCTTTTGGTGGAAAGCTGGGCAAAGAGGGGGGATCCCTGTTGGAATTTTTGGGTACCCTGGTGTACTAGTGAGCCAGCCAAAATGAGCTGACTCATTTTATAGTTCACCAATAGAAGGGTTAACCAATTAGAAGGCTCAAAATATTCAATGCAACATGTATAAAGGCGGCCATGTTTTTCCCAAATATTCACTGCCAGCCTTTGATATCGAAGACTGAAGAATTATGGAACAGCTGCTGGTGGTATTGGCAATATAGTCAGATTCAGTAGAGTGTCTGACTCATGAGTGTTAATCATTAACGTTTCATTGCTGTATTCTATATTCATAGACTATGGTGAACATGGTCAACAGTCCCATTGTATGTTTCTACTATCACAATGTGGTAGACTGTGCTCCATAGCCATGTATGCAATCAGTCTACTAGATGGCAAACTCTTATAAGAAAAGACTGAGATATGTAGAGGTGAAGATTAGAACAATGGAGATTCCCCAGAGATGGAACAGCAATGCTGGAAACCATTCAGAACATTGTGTAGAAAGAAAAATGATATCATGGTGCATATTTCAATTTAATGTTGTTTGCCACTAAACAGTGAAAAAAAATATGGTGCTGAACTCTTTTCTTTTTTTCATTGTTTAGCAACAACAAAATTGAAATGTGTGTGCCGTGACTTCTTAGTTTTGACCAGCTGCAAGACAAAATCTGCACATGGGACAGAACTACTTGCTGCATATTGAGAATACAAAAAGGAAACTCTCCTGCTTTTAACTGCATAACTCTGCTGGGATTAGATATCAGCATATGGCTCCAAAAACCTGATCATGAGGACAAAATAGAAGAGAGTACTGTATACTCATATAAAGAACAGCACCCATCTCCTCTACTTGCGTATTATTCCTAGTAGTCAAAGGAGAAATTCTGACTTAGCCTTTTTGCAAAAAGCATTATATAATGAAGTACAGACTTTTACCATATGTTCACATAAACCACAGGACTTTCATTAGAACAGAGAAACAACTTCTAAGAACAACTTGAAAATATCACAGTTCTTATTCTACAATACACTGAGAAAATTCTTACTATATTAATTCCTTATTATTCATCTGAATAAACTTTACTCGTTTGTTAATGTAAAATGTTATATCTAGCTTTTTCTCTGTTCATTGATATTATTTTCTTGTCTCAGTCAGAATTTTCGCTTTCCCACTTCCCACTCATCATGTACTGTTTCTCTCTTTGTTGATGGGATCTTAACATGTTATGAGTTAGATAATTACTTTATAAATTGCACTCGCTTTTTAAGACATTGTAACCTGCTTTTTGTTTGTTCATTAATGATGTTTTTGTTTTCTCCGTCAGAAGTGTTGCTTTTCCACTTTCCTCTGATGTTCTTCTGTTTCTCTCTTTGTTGATGCGATCTTAACATGCTATGAGTTAGATAATTACTTCAGGCTCTTGATACTCCCACCACAAGTTTTCCTTTTTCATCTTTATTTGCTTCATTGTGTAATAAAGACGCTGAAAGAAGATTGTAGGACTTTCTCTCTATATTTATATAGCAATCCACAGATGTGAAAGTCAGATGTAGAGTAACATAGTCAAATATTTGTTTAATCTTCTTTTATGCTTGGAACTTGCTGGACAAACAGTTAACATTAAAAAAAAAACAAAAAAAAAAAAAACAGAAATTGTCTGAGTTCAAATTCCGGCTAAGACAGTTTGTGTTCTGTTTACACTTTCTGCCTATGGATGAATCCATTTTTTCTCCCTCTGCCCCAGCTAAAAATTAAACAACAAGGCAGACTGAGATCTCTTGCCTTGAGGGAGAATCAAGAGTAGGATAATACTAAAATCAAAACTATGGAGAAAGCAATGGAAAATATTTCCCCAGAACAATTGTGGTAGTTTTGAAGTGCTATGATTGCCTACATTCTAAAGGGACATGACAATTAAAGAAACTTTCAAAGTAGTGGCTGTTTGTGAAAATTGCTGATGCCTCATATTTCTCATGTGTAATAATTCTGAAATTTTGAATGAAATGAATCATTTCTTCATTACTTTCTAATAGTATGCTTGTTGATATAAATATAGTAAATCATAAATAAACATTATAAATATAATAAATCATAAACATAATAAATATAAATATAAATAAACATAATAAATATAAATATAATAAATCATAAATAAACATAATAAATATAAATCTACGTAATAAATATAAATAAACATTATAAATATATAAAATATAAATATAAATAAACATAAATGTAAATATAATAAATCATAAACATAATAAATATAAATATACATTATAAATATATAAAATATAAATATAAACATTATAAACAAACATAATAAATATAAATATAAATAGTCATAAATATATAAATATAATAAATCATGACTAAAAATAATCATATGTTTGCCAATAAATACTGCTTATTAAAAATCAGTCACTTTTCAAAAATGTATTTCAATGTTTGGCATTTGATATAAAATGTTCAAGATTAAATGAATTTGTGTCATCTTTTTGTCTTGTTTGCAATTGAGGATAGAATATATTTGATTTTAAATTAGAAAAGATTATGCAATTTTGATACTGAATTATTCTTTTGTTGTCAAGATACATTAAAAGTTTGTTTCATATCATTATTAAATGATATAAATTGTTAGAATCTATTTTTTAATCTTGATTTTTAGTTAAAATTTAGTTTGTTAAAAACCAAGAATAAATTGCTATTTAAATAAAGATATTGTTTTTTTGGTCTGATCAATATTGAAATGGAATTTTTCCCAAACTCTGAAATGTGATAAATTGCAGTTTGATTATATTTTTGAACTCCAAGGCTTAACATGATTCAACAAGAAGTAATACCTTGCCTTTAAGGCATTGTTCTAAAAACAGCTGAACAGTTCACAAGTAATTTTTTTAAAATCATTTCACCGCAAGCAAGGCAGGAATGCCACTAGTATTCAGGGCGTTACAGAGAGTGAAAGAGAAATGACAGGGTATAGGGAAGTTTGTGAAAAGGATAAATGATGAACAGTATAAAGAAGAAGATGGTGGAGATTGACATTGCATTTAAATCATTGAAGATTGTATTTATCAGGGAAGCAATTACATGGAAGGGACTTCCACAGGTGGGAAGTGTTAGAAAAGAACTATTGGAGTAGAAGTAGTGGTTACATTTCACTATTTCAACAGTAAAAGGGTGTGACCTAGATGCCAATCTAGTAGCACGCTTACATTCCTGTAGTTGGGGCAACAGGGAAAAAACTAGTCAGAGCAGTTGCCATGAGAATATTTGTAGAAAAGACAGAGGGAAGCCACATCACATTAGTGAGAAAGTGATTGAAGTCAAGATGCCAAGTCAGGATTTTGATTACATTACAGAACCTTCTTTGGTTTTTATCAAGAACCTTAATATGAATAGCAGGAGTACAAGACCAGATATGGTAGCAGTATTCAATGCACAGAAAAATGGTAGATTTGTAAATGGGCAAAATGGACCTTGATGAGAAAAACTTTCTGGCACAACACAGTTACTCAACTTTCCTTGCAGTAGATCCAGCTATTGATTTAATGTAGTCATTCCACTTCATTAGTCAAAAAAGTGAAGCCAAGAAGGTGCAGTGTGTTACTCCCCAGGAGTCTACCATTGGCCATGCTGATGGAGAGCAGGAAAGTCTCTCTATTCTGGTTAACAGAGAGCAGTTTAGTTTTGGGGACATTAAAATTTATTAAGCCATTACCTGCCTCAGTTAACCACTGATTAGAAGTTCTTTTCAAGGGCAGCGGCCAGGTTAACTTCATCAACTTTGACAGATTTGCTATTGAGACAGGAGTAAATGGTAGCGTCACTTGTATAAATTGCCTACTTGGAAGCTGATGACATCAAGGAGATCACTGAAGAAGATCAGAAACCGTGTAGGAATCAGAATAGAGTCTTGGGGGCGGGGGGGGGACACCCATGTTCATGTGAAAGGATCTGGAAGTGAGCCTGTTCAAAATGAACTTCATTTTACAATTTGATAGGAATGATCGGATTAAACCAAACAATTGTCCTTGTAATACCATAGCCCTGGAGCTTACATAGAAGACCAGCATGCCAAACCCTGTCAAATTCCTTTGAGATTGTTTGTCTGAAAGTAGGTCATGAGAAGGAAGATGCTTAACGAATTCAGCATTGATTAAAGCCTCGAATAATTTGCCAAAAAGCAGTACAAGGATAACCAGGCAATAGTTAGAGGTGTCCGAAAGTTCTCCAGAATTCTTAAAAACAGGAATTACGGAGGAGGAAAGCAGGAAGAAGTGAGGTAATAGTTGTAGAGTTTGGAGAGAAGTGGATCCAGCTCAGAACATTTTTTTAGGACGACGGCTGGGATCCCATCACCTGTGCTTGACTTATGGGACTCTAATTTAGAAATGATGTCTGAGACCAGCACTTGATAAAATAATATTTTCTCAACTGAGAATTTCTCAATTTCATAGAATTCAGTTCTTATTTGCAAATAACATTTGTAATTCTTTTTGGCAATCCCAGAAATTCTAAAAAATAATTTTGTTTCAGTTTTGAGGTGAGGAATTGTCTATGGATTTTCCCTTATTCAGACTATTGTTCTTATCTTTGATTGTTATAGGTGTTATAATAGACACAATGTTTCTGCCTAGTACCCTCTGGCCATCTTCAGGTGGGATCCAGAATATTGATCTAAGGAATATTGACTTAAGGATATTGGTCTAAGGTATATACCTTTAGAATGGCTACACACTTGTAAGTTTGGTTTAAAATAAAAAGCTTCAGTTTTTTTACTCCCTTCCTCCAGCATTCTAGTTTAGTGCAATTGAGTAAAACCATTTTGTTTTACAGGTGGGTGAACCTTTCAGATAGGATCCTTTTGAAAGTTTGCCACCAGCTATTACTAAATAATTAATTAATTAATAATTAAAGAATATATACCTTCAGCATATAATTTAACCACTATTTGTCCTTATTAATTGTTATAAATGTCTTAAATATTATTCTGTAATATAGTGAATATCAATAAAATTGAGTATTTTGTACATGAATAAAGGGTTAATCTGTTAAAATATATTATTATAGGCCAATAGTCCTTAGATTGGTATTCCCCTGAGACAAATATTCTTTAAACAAATGTTCCTAAATCCTCTTCAGGTGTCCATTATTTTGGCTGATAGGGGATTTCTTGTATATGTTGATTATTCTGTCAATTTTCTCCTTATGATAACAGTTCTTGTTTGTTCAGAGTATATAAATTTCACTACCTGATGCAGGGATTGATCCAATCATCACAGGGGGAAAACTAACATGATAATCAACACATACAAGAAGTTCTCTGTCAGCCAAAATAATGGACACCTGAGAATAGACCAGAGGGTTCTGGCTCAAAATGCTGACTCTATAATAAAATCTATAACAAAATAAAAGATGAGAACAATAGTTTGAATAAACCAAATCAATGTACATGGACTGAGGATTTTATATGAGGACTAAACTGATAACCAGTTAGGATGCTGGTCAGAAAGCAGAAAGAACACCAGAATCTTTTCAAACAGAATCTTTTCATTGTTATTGTAAGTTTATCACTGGCTTTTGAACATCTGTTTTTCACTTTGGATGGAGTTTGAAGAAATTGGGAAATAATTATTGGGTAATAGCTGGTGGCAAACTTTCAAAAGGATCCTATCTGAAAGGTTCACCCACCTGCAAAACAAAATGGTTTTACTCAATTGCACTAAACTAGAATGCTGGAGGAAGAGAAAAAAAACTGAAGCTTTTTATCGTAAACCAAACTTACAAGTGTGTAGTCATTATAATTGTTCAGTGAAGCATTTGGTAACTTTTTCAAATGAGAAAGAATCAACATGCGACTATTTATAATCATCTCAATGAAAGTGTGTATCGAATTTCCAAAGAAATCTTTGCTGGCAATTGATTAAAATCTGTTTATCCCTTAGGTGTGCCAAAGAATTTCTGCTCTCCCTTCCACTAAATTTGGTCTCTTTCACTTGATTCTAGTTTTAGGCTCTTCTTCCATCAATCTGAACATGGAATCTAAAGGGTTGCCATTTTTCATCTATTTTTTTTGCTGCTGTTCATTTCATTCTTCTTCTATATTGTCGGTATCCATTTATTTTTTCTTTAAATCTTCCTCTCTTTCTCTCATCTCTTCACCCGCCTACCCTTACCCATTTTCTATAAAATCTGTTGTGTTTCCACAAATATTTGAATTGAAATTTGCTTTATATCAGCAGCCTTGTTTATTTATAAAATCCATTCACCCATGACAAGTCCTCGATTTCAAAATTTCAATTGCTTTGTCGGCTATTCACCATAATTCATAATCGTAGTTTAAGAATATAAAATTTGATGTTTTGTTATCGTCAGCAGTGTTTCTTTAATTCTGTGGGGGTGTAAATCAGTGGGTGTAAAGATTGAAATTTGTTGACCAGCTCGTTTTTCTAAAAAAGCATTTGACCATGGTGGTTTAATTAGAGAAGAGAATGGGGGTGGAGGGTAACTGAGTGCATTGTTAATGAAGTAAGTCGGGGGAGGGCAGCCACTCAGGTGTTATGATTGTACTTGAATTGTATCCTCCTCTTTTTTATTCCTTACCCACCAATCCTTGGTTCTGACTGGCTTCGTGAAAATAGAATTTGGGTAGCAAAGAGAAAAATTCTAAAAGTATTTGACTAAAGCCAAACACTCTGATTGCTCAGTGAATAATGTTCGTGCTACAAGGCCGGTCCCTCGGGACGGTGATTGACAGGCTAAGTTATTGATTTGTGTGTGGTGAATGAATGAAGTGTGGATCTGGACGTTGTGGGTCCTGCCAAGTTGGAGGTGGAGTCGAGAAAGAGAGAAAATTTTGGTATTTCCAATACTCAAGGGAGGTCGCTTCGAGTCTCGTTGACTTCAAGGAAGGTGGCGGCAAAGATGTTTACTAATGAGTTTATTGCCATCAAATATTCCAAAAGAAAAACAAACATCAAACCAAAAAAAAAAAAAGAAGATAAATGTTCAGAGGAAGAGAGTGAAGACAACGAAAGAAAGAAAAAAAAACGTGTAAAAGAAAGATACGTCAAAAGAAAAAAAAAAGATAATATGAAGATAAAAAATATCAAGATAAAAAAGCTTTAAACTAAAAGTGTTGTTGTTGTTGGAGAAGGGCAGTGTGTTGAATGAATTTGATATCTTACTCCCACTCACTAATGAACTCCCCCACCAAAACTAACTTCCCTTCCACTATTTTGGCTAACAAAACGAAAAAGAAATGATTGTGGATGTTTTCATTAGTGACGACATGAATCCAATGGAAGGTTGCTTTTTTGGCTGGAGAAAAGAACAAAACAATAAAAATATAAAGCTCTAATGATGTCTGTCACAAAGTCTGAAGATGAACATGATTAAAAGCAAAATAACTAGTGTTGATTTCCACTGGAGAAAAATAGGGGAGACAAGATTAAATTTGCCATTGACCACTCTTCTCTATAAATCCCGCTTTGATATAGATATTCGTTTACAACACAAAAACATTATTACAGTAGATTTTACAAGAACATCCATGTGTAAGGTTCAGTTTCAGAGCAGATAAAAGAATTAATCAATATCACAGTAAACTACCCACTTAGTCTGTCACATTTTATATCGGTACTGATGCCTTTGAAAAATGCATGATTCACTCTTCTTCTCATATATGGGTTAAATAACAGGGTAGACTGTATTCTCTAGCTGTAGGTGTCAATCCATCCAAAAGAAGGCAACAGGAATCCACTCCACTGTTTTTCAAAGAAATCATAGCAATTCTTGGATAACGAAGGAAGCAACAGAATCTTTGGAGAGTTCTGATTGTCCTGAAAGCCATGGCATTTAAAATACTTTTCAGACTTAATTTGTGCTGAATGAGGTCAAATGTTTGCAGAAGGGAGTAGAGAAAGAATTTGTTCTTCCAATGTACTTCCAAGAAGACTCAGTTGTATTGGAACTTATATTTTCAAAATCTTAGGTTATTACGAAATTATTAGAGACCTTAACAGGTCGGAGCCACCATGCAATGTACACCAGGTCGAATCATCCTCATTCACTTTGTATTCTATCAGTGGGGAAGAAGTTCCACTCCAGACAGTTTCTTTCCAAGAACCTCTACTTTATGGAACAAACACATGACCTTTTGTTATTCTATCTCTATGGAAAATGTTCAGATGTCCTACATTCTTTAGTTACACAATTTCCGACCTTTACAGCAAGAAATTGCCATGCTGTGTACACTGGCATAAATCATCCTGATTACCTTTGCATTCCATTAGTAACGAGAAACTTCTATTTGGAAAACTTCTTCCCAACAACCTCTACTTTATGGACAGACACCTGCCATTCCCTATACTATCTCTATGGCAAATATTCAGATAAGCTACATTCATTAGTTCTGTTGAGGCAGTCTACTTGGATTTTAGGTGGAAAAATAAAATCTGAGTGGCGTGTCCACAAATAAAACACAGAATAAAAATAATGTGATGAAATGATTTTTGCAGAAAAGGAAGAGGACCAAGCAAAATATGACAGTAACATTTAGACAATGCTACATATATTTACATGTTAAAAAACTCAATGTTCTTTTTTGTGGCACACTGTTGACAAAGATACTAAACCAGATTTTGAGAAATTTACCAATTTGAGTATTCAAAATGATTTTTTGTTGCAAGTAAGTCTGCAAAGTTTTGAAGTTATTTTATTGCAAGTGAATCTGCAAACTTTGGAGTAATATGTATGCCAATATGTGTGTGAAGCACATGCTAATGAAATGTCTGTGAGTGATTTTGTGCAATAGCAATAATTTTTAAACACAGTGAACAAGAAGAGATGAGGTAAGACTTACTTTGCCATGGATTTGTATGTAGGGAAATCATCGCTGTCTGGTGCATTGTCATGGTAATGTGATTCGAGGATAGGCTGGTTTGCTGACTGTACTCTTCAACATTTGCAGAAGGAATCAATTTCAACATGTGGAGGAATGTTTATTTCTATATAAATTATCACAATGCAAGAAGAGAGAATATATGCTTGTGTACTCACAGTCAACTATGTGCCATGTGCGATACACGCTTAGGCAATCATGTATCTTTTGATACATGACTGACAAGGCAGATTTTTTTCCCTCTGCAGTAGGTTGCCATTTCTTTCTGCAGTAGACCAGTTGCCATCCAAGGCTATAGAACCCGGTCTGTCCTGCTATTTACCAATAGCTGATGGGCGGGGGGGAGAAGAAGAGGTAGCTGAAAAAAAAAAAAAAAAAAGAAAAAATCATTTATGACTTCACTATTGGGAAATTGTGTGTGAGTTAAAATCTGGTAGGTAGCTGCCCGAGGGAAAGAAATTGCCCTCATCAAAAACAAGGCTTGTATTGACACTGATACATTTTAGAGAGAGAGAGGGGGGGTTATATCCATTATTTTATAGTACTGAAACAGCACCACTTGGCAGACTAGGTGGTGGTGGTGTTGGTGGGGGTAATTATCACATGGGATTACCTAACTTGTCTGCTCAGAAACCACTAACAACTGCAAGATGGCATTGCCAAAAGCAGTATATAAGAAATGGGCACAAAAGTTTCTGTCTTCAGATGCCTTTGATATCGAACATGTCTCATGTCACCCCAGAGACCAGTTCTTCTTCTGTAAAAGAACCATGAGATTCTTTGGTCAGAAAAGGACACACAATATACAAATACAGCAAACTAACTTGAGGACACACAATATACAAATACGGCAAACTAACTTGAGGACACACAATATACTAATACGGCAAACTAACTTGAGGACACACAATATACAAATACGGCAAACTAACTTGTGGACACACAATATACAAATACAGCAAACTAACTTGAGGACCCACAGATAAATTTAATAATTCTATTAAACTAACAAAGTCTTCTAAAAATGTAAGTTTCTCACAATCTTTTAAATGAACTTCATATGCATGGAGAATGCACTCACAGGCCATCATTCAATGCTTTTTATATAGATTGATCATTTAATAAAATATTTAGTGGTTAAATTTGCGTGATTGTTGATATATTCATTCTTGGATATAAAAAAAAAATAAATATCAGCAAATTTCAACAAAGTTTTGAGTTTTATTTTAAGATTTTGGGCCATATTTATAATGTTTATGTTCAATTTTAAATCATTCTTTTTAATGATAGAGCATCATTGAGAGGGGATCTTTATATGTAAAATATTAGGAACATCCAAAATTGACTAGTACAGGTTAATTATGAGTTAAATAAAGTTGGTGTATAACTAACCAGTAAGAAATAATTTAACAAAACTTTTAAAAAAATGATTCAGTATAAAGTTCATTCATTAATGAGCAAATGCTGAAAATTCTGATGAAATTGGATGATTTCCTGATATTTGGTAAATTTCTCAAAATTTGGTATAGTATGTTTGTCAAAAGTGTACTTGCTTTTGGCAGTACTTGTCCTGTATGCCCACTATCAACTGATATTACTACATGATCTCTCTCTCAGTAAATATATCCCTTCTACAATTTGTAATATCCACATGTTCACTACACACATACTAGGAGAACACTTAGTGTAAAAATTTTAGGTTTAAAATGCATTAAAATGAAAAATCTTTCTTGATGCTTTTATTTTAATTTTAAGCTAATAGATTAAATTTGATAATTTAATATTTCCAACATGCAAAATACTTTACTGCATTTAAAACCGAGTTTAAATTAATTAGAATGATTTTTAAAATCTCGAAAGCCATTCATATTGACAAATCTCTCACAGTCCAATTCTCTTTATCAAAGAATTTTTCAAAGAAAATTTACTTTTCTGAAACTTTATTCAGAGAAGATTAACTAACTTAAAATTTAATTAATCTGAATTTAAAAAATATTACTTACTTTTAGTTTAAAATAATACAGAAAAGCATTTTTTTAACATGAGGTGGGTGTTTCTATTTGATGAGATATTGACAGATTTATCGACAATCTGACAAGTGCAAGATTTAGATAAGTGGGAGAAATACATGACAAATACAATATAAATGTTTTTTTAAGATAATTTTTCAACAACCTAGCAATCTTAAAAATTAAAAATATTTTTATATTTTGTTGAATTTTACATAGATTGGCTTTATAGTCTTGCTTACAAAGGCACTTGTAGAGGAAATTACCAATAAATTTTAAATTGACTACAGTTACTGCTCTTATTTTCTGGTAATATTGTCTGTGGGCATCCATATTTACAAAAATCAGCACATTTGTTTGTGTGTGCAAGTGCATAAACACACAATTCTTTTTAAAATACTGGCAGTCACTGAATTGTAAGCTTTTCCATTTATGATTAATAAATATAGATTTTATTTAATATCAATATCACTTGACAGGTACAAATTAATACAGAATTTGAAAAGATTAAAATTTTTTTTTTCATAAGACAATATAGTATCAATAGATTTTATTTATAGAAGCAATTTAAAGCATTTCTAATTTATGTCTTTGTTTTATTGGATTTTTTTGATTTTTTTATGATTCAAAGTACATTTTCTCTAAGTGTGTGTCTTTTTTTAACAAAAAAAAAAAGTATTAATTCTTGCAAAACTTCTTACCTCAAAGATTCACTATAAAATAAGCATGCCATGATGAAAAAATGTTCCAAGCTTAATAAAAAACAGTTTTGTATCTGACAGTTTTATTGTCAAAATCTTTGTTATTAAGAGAAAAGACCAAAGGATATTTTGATTATTGAATTATATTTTCTATTTCTTTTTAGAACATTCACAATTTTGGTTAATTATTTTTTCTTTCATCAGATGGTAACCATAAATTAGTATGGGAAATTTGAGTCTTTTTTGTGGAGAAAAACATCAATTTGGAAACTTTGCAAAAGTCAGGTAATTGTGGCATTTTAATGAAACTTTGAGGACTTATTCACAAATAAATGAAATTATTTTAGAAATATTTCATTTTTTTTTTTTTTAAATCTTGGCAAAAACTTTTTTTACATCTGTTACTCCACCCCACTTAATTCATTTTAGTAGGGCTTAATGTTTATATGAGTTATAAGAACAAGTCCTTGGAGAATTAAAAGTTTTTTTTAGAAAACAGGACCACCAGTTATCGAAAATATGTTCTGAATTTCAAAATAAAAAATGCTATATAATGTTATTCAATTAGAAAAGCTTTTAATTGCTTTTATGAGTAAGATGTATTATAGACATTATTGTCTTAAGAAGAAATTTTTTTGATGAGGTGGATGAATCCTGAATTTTTACAAGAATTGTTTACAATTTCTTTTTTATACTTATAATAATTTATAAAGTTTTAAATCTTGTAAAATTTTGTATTAATTTGTAAATAAATAAAATAAAAGCTTCAAGAAAGATTTTTCATTATTAAAAATGCATTTTAATTTTTAAACTATAGGTATCATTTTTTTTTTTTTTTTTTTTTTTTTGGAGGTACCTTAACATTTTTTAAGCCCTACGAAAAAGAATTTCTCATAATTTCATAAAACTAAATGTTGGGTAACAAATGTAAAAAAAAAAAAAAATTCTTTACTAAGATTTCATTCATTTGTGAACAAGTCCTAAAAGAATTTTCAAATCAATGTATTTTTCCCCCACAAAAAGATGCTCAAGTTTCCCAGACTAACTTTTGGTGAACCACTGATTTTTAACAAAAATTTTGAACATTCTAAAAAGAATTAAATAATTTTTTTTTTTTTTATATCAGAAAATACTTTGGTCTTTCCTTGTAATAATAACATGAAGATTATGATGTTAAAATTTTGTTTTTAGGAAGTTTTTTACATTTGGACTTTTCATCATGTAAGCCTTAAGCTCATTCATTTAGCAAATCTTTGGACTGAAAACATTATTCAACAAATAAATGATGCAAAAGTTAGTTGTTCATTATCTTTATTTGACAGGACTTTAAACAAAAACATTTCTTATTTTGATATTCAGTGAATACATTTCAATAGATTTGTTATTGTAATATTGTCAATTTCAGCAATCTGAAATATTGCAGATAGGAATTTTATTGGACACATAACCGCCATTACAGACGGCAAATATAAACAAAAAGTTTTAAAACCTCTCTAAAATCTAGTATTTGTCTATATTTCTGAGATGAGGTATTATGTACACTATAATCTAGTATTTGTCCAAAAGTTGTTTCATAGTCAGCTAATTTAGGGATTAATATACTGGATTTTGTAAACATAAAGCTTACTTTTTGCCCAGAACATAATGAAAAATAATGTTTACTTACGCACGACAGTCTATGAGCTCAGAGGTCAACAACTATAAATATCTTTTTCAATCCCACTCTTAAAAAAGTGTGCAAAAATATTAGAAGAAATATGGAATACCAACAGTGCATTAATCAATAAATTGTTTTTTATATTTTAAAATAAATTACCTAATAAATAAATTATATGCTAATAGTTTAAGAATGTAATTTTTATATTCTATGCTATTTTACGTAACTTAGTAGAATGAGTAATTTTGTTTTTATACTACATTTATATAGAACTATTTTTTTTTTACTTAAATGATATTTTTGAGTTTATTTTTTATTTTATTACTACCTTAACAGTTTGATGTCATAAAGTAGATAATTGCACCCAATGTTTGTTTTTGTTTCTTATTCTGAATTAAAGAGTTATTCTTTTTAGTCTTCTGATAGGGAAAAGTCAATGACTGTAATTTTAGAATTATTTCCTTTTTGAGCATGCATAAGAAAAATAATATCACATTTGCTAAAATAAAAAAATTAAAATTCTTTTAAATGTCCACATTTGAAAATGGCATTTAAAAACTTTGTTTTTTCAATTAGTCAAGCATGTCTTTATTTCATAAAAAGGGAATCATCTTATGAGCAGGGATGAATTTCAAAATAGCTCTGAAAATTTTAAAAAAAATAAATATCAAGTGTAGATACTTTTTTTCTGTCCAATCTGAAAGAAAATACGTTGCTTTATTAAATTATGCAAGCAGCAACTGTCAGAAAAAAAATATTTTTTTGAGTTTTATTGAATTATTTTTGGTAAGGTTTGGCACAAATTTTCCGTATCTTCAGACTTGAATTTGCATTTACATTTTTTTTTTTACTGAAATAACATCTTCAGGGATTTTTCTTTAAAACTGTAAAGAAAATTTAAAAACACCAACTAAATTAAAAAGTATACAGCAGATATTGAAAAGGGGAAGGGTCAAAATAAACTCCCCCCCCCCCCAGCTAAAAATATCTCCACAGTCTTCTGATAAAATAAGCAATTCTGTATATACGTCATTCATTAATGAATAAGTGTTGAAAATTTCCTTTGAATTCGGTTAATTCCTTGACTTTTGGCAAAATTTTAAAAACAGAGGGGAGGGATTTTTTTTTTTTTTTGCATCCATTTTCTTTAAATTTTACCTCATGTTTGATTCTATGTATTTTGCTGATTTTTCTTTTGAGTTTTTCTCTTGTAGCAATGATTTTTTTGTCCCCCCACCAAATGAAAATAAGGAAACTCAGGCTACCATTGGAAAGAGGCTTAAGTGCTTGTTCAAAGGATTCCAAACCTTATGAAACTATTCAAAAAACAAAAAAATTCTTAATAAGAATCACACAGTAGATCATTGTATCAAATTCCCTTGTTCTGACCTTCAGTGTTAGCACCATAGTATGAATGTTAGGTAGAGAATTACTCTCTTTAATACCTACTAGAAAAGTAAAAGGTAAAAAAGCACTCCAGTCAGTAGTAAAATATGCTCTAAGTCAGTGCTACTCAAGATGGTGGTCCACAGATTGGCACCGATACGTGAACAATCAGCTACCAGTATGCGGTCAGTGTCCAGGCCATGCTAAAGGAAGCTTATTTTTTTTATTACTTTTTATATGTTTTGATATTATTTTTTGCAAAATAAATGGAAGATAAAAAATAGTCAACTTTTATTATATTCATTATATACATCATTTCCGGTACAAATTATTTATTTATTTTTTGTTTTAAGCATTTCACCCCAATCAAGGCAGGATGACACTAGCAACCCTGAGTTTGGGTTCAATGAAAATCGTTCCCCGCGCTTAACTTTTCGAGGGTTTTTGAATGAACCATGAATCATTGAAATCAGACCAGTGGGAGTGGAGGAGTTGCTTGGACACAAATGTACAAACACACATACATTGTACTTTATATATAAGATTACGATTTCTTGAAAAAGATTTTTCTCAGAATCTCATCTTCACTTGCTTCCACCTTAAACCATTGTTCGTCAGTGAAGTGATTGCAAGTTTGAAGACAGACAAATTATGAGGAATAATTTTCAGAGAAGGAATATTCTTTTGAAATTAGCAAACAGATTTACAACATAGATTTCTCTTAGAAAAGAGATTTTCTTCTTGAACTAAAATTGCTTCCTCTTCTGACAATATTACATGTACATCCTTCCGATACAAACAGAAACATCTTAATAATTAAATCTTTATTGATAATGGAATTAACAACATAAAATAAGAGATGTATTTCAGTTGATATACATATGTATATATGATACAGGATGGATTCTCCCATTGATCCCATCAACTAAATCCATTCATGTGTTAAACACATGTCTGGTATAACATTTGAATCATTCAAGTGATTTGCCAACAAAGCTCCAAATTGTGCAAAAGTAATGATTTCAAGACAAGGTGGGTGATAATGATGATGATGTTTTTTTTATTCACTTTTGCTTCCTCCAGGCATTGAAGTCAGTCATTTTCAAAGCCACTCATGCAATTAAAACAACTAGCTCTCCACTTCTTTTGATCTGAAGCCAGCTACTGAAAGGTCTTAGAGAGGAAGTTGATAGCTGCACAATTACCCTTCAGTTTGCCTTTAAATCTGTGTAATAGCCTCCCATGTTTCTTTTTCCAGAGTGATGCTGGCTATACATGAGGACCTTAGTTGTTCTGTCATCACTCATTTTGATGACATAATCAGTACTTCTCAGTTATGACTGCATGACTACAACTATGTTGTGTAAATCTTAGTTAGAGTTTTTGGGAGAGAGCACTTGTACATCATATGGTGTGGTCAACAGTTTGAGCAAGGCCAGTATGCTTAAACCCTCAGTCATGATGACTTTGTGCTGGCACAATCATCAACAAACAATTTCATCTACCCAATTTTGCTCACCTGGATTGGGTCAATCTCTGATATGGTTTCCAGGTACTTTCTAAAAGTGCCATACACTGGAAATGCCTCCTCAATTTGATAACATCAAAAAGCCATCTTCCTGACATATTGATCATGGAAAGATTCAAACTCTGGTCTTATAGTCAGAAAGTGAATGTTCTAACTACTTGGCTGGAAAGTTCTCAGTTCAAGCTTGAAGCCCTTGTTAAAAAACGTATAAATAAATAAAAACTCATGTTTCGTAACTGAGTCAGATTAAGAACATGTATGACATCATTTGTTTACATTTAGATACACATTGATCAGATATGAATGAATGAGAGAAAATCATGGAGAATTGTGTTTAAAAACAGTAAAATCAACCTTAACTGAATGCTCCTCTGTAGCCCAATCAGTTAAGGCACGTCAGGCTATATGACAGTTCCGTATAGGATATAGGTTCAATTCCCGTTGGAGGACGTATATTTTCTATGAAAATTTTTCAGACATTCAGGCTGCTAAATGTTGTTAATACTGTTTATTATGAACAGAGTATTTACTTAAATATTTGTATCTATAAAAAGAATGTGTGTATATATATATATATATATATATATATATATATATATAGATATAAAACTTGCTATTTTAGCTGAACTAATCGCCAGTGCAATTCAGTGTTTAAGTTCAAGGACCTCAAACAATGCAAAAATCTCAACACATGCAGGCTCTCCTCACTCAGAAAATTGCTGCTTATTATTCTGTTTTTTTTTGTTTTTTTTTGAACAAGTTCATTATTACAGTTTGTTGTTGTTCCACTATCTTGACTCTCACTAATCCAGCATCATAAGGTGCAGGTTAAATGGTTTTGATGGATTACTGTTGGTTATATTAGAATACACTTATCCCAATAGCTAACCTCTTCATCTTACCTTTAAAATGCATTGTAAATCAGGATATGTTGGTTAACTAAAGGAAAAGAAAAATTCAGTGATACCCAAGTGAAGTAGCATCACCAGACAGTCGTCACAAGTCCATGCAACAAACCAGGAAATCAGGAATTACTCTTGTGAAAATTAGTCCCAAATTAATACAGATTGGTGATGTCCAAGACTTGTACAGTAAGTCCTATTTTATGTTGCTGTCTAAAAGTTGTCATTCATGTTAAAACAGCTTTTGTCTTTTTTCTTTCTGTAAGTTTCACTGATTGCTATATTATGAACTTGTCCAAAATCTTTTATGAATTTCCTTTCATATTATTAGCGTATGCTGACATTCAAGAAGGGATTACAATTTCAAAGAAATTCTGATCTTTGTTCCTTTGATCCCATTTTTGGTAAATTGGGTTTAGACAGATTTTACCTTTTCAGCAATCAGACTAAGAAACTACTCTTCTCCAAAACAATATAAAACCATTTTTTTTCAGTCTTTCTTTCATAAACATTGATAGAAACTGTCAATGTTCATATCTTGCAAAGTAATTTCTCAAGTAAAAACTAATTCTAAAAGCTTAAGAAATAAATGCCATTTTCCCAAACAATTTAAGATCTATGTTTAATATATTGTACTGTGATAGTGGCTAGAAAGTAAGTCACTGGTTTGAGCTTTCTTATATTTGGTATCCAATACCTTGAATTAAAATGATGATGATGGTCTTGATCATCATCATCATCATATAGATAAATAATAAGCTCAAAATTTCTTCAGTAAAGCGATTTGCCTCTTCACTAAGTAAGGATTGAATGCTTACAAAATATGTTTGTCACATTTAGACCCAATAAAATGTATTAATAATCGTTTTATTAGATAATTGCTGTCTTTCTTATCTCATGCTCTTTCTCAGATAATCATAGCCAGAGTAAATATACACACATTTATATGCTAAACTTGTATGTAGATATAGATGTACATATTTGAGTCAGAAGTTAGCATAACATTAAGTAGTTGCACTGTTAATTTTTCTTTTCACATAAAAACTGTGATGACAATATTTTTAGAAGCTATTCAGGTTGTAAGGATGAAAACTAACATATCTTCTCAGGGACAATAATTTGGGATGACTGGTTAGTTTATTTTGGGATGATAAAAAATGTAATTGAAACCTTATATTTATTTTAAAAGCAATTAATTTTTTTAAAAATTCTTACTTCTCACCAATATTGGCAGGATTTTAATAAATAAAGCGCACATGCATGCACATCCAAACCCCAAATATAAACAAAACTTAGATGTTTGTTTTTAAACTGTTGAATGAAACTCAAATGAAAAATGAAGGTTTAACTTTAATTTAACTTTAGATATTTATATTATTCATCCATAAGTATGATGAATATAGAATTTAAGATAAGAACTAATTTTAACAGTATTTAATCATCAATATCAAATATTGGTGTTGTCATTATATTGTTGTTTAAACATTGATAACTTTATATTATTTGGAAAAGTTTGTACATTTTCTTGTCTGGAGAGTTCAGATATTTTGAAATATGATTATAAATCAATGAAAATTAAATTTTGCTTTCTCTCGGGGTTTTTCTAATTTTAGTCTTTTTCTGCTTTCCTTTTTTTACTGGTCTGGATTTTATAATTTTATAATTTATTTTTATTTTTTTTAATTTTTTTGCTTCTCTGGACTCCCCGACCCCCCAAAATCTACCTTTATTTTTCCCTCTCATTGGCTTTTACATCTGTCTGCCACTCTGGGTTTTGCTACTGTCTGCCCCTCCAGGCTTTATACTGTATACCACTGAGCTTTGCTATTGTCTGCCACTATGGTTTTTCTACTGTCTGTCCCTCAAGGCTTTGCTATTGTGTGCCTCTCTGGGCTTTGCTACAGTCTGCCTCCCGGGCTTTGCTACTGTCTGCACCTCAAGGCGCTGCTACTGTCTGCCCCTTGAGGTTTTCTAACTGTCTGCCACTTTGTGCTTTGCTACTGTCTACCCCACTGAGCTTTGCTATTTTTTGCCTTCCCAGGCTTTTCTACTGTCTACCTCACTGAGTTTTGCTACTGTCAGCTATTCCAGCCATTGCAACTTTGTGCCTCCCCAGGGTTTGCTTACTGTGTGCCTCTCTGGGTTTTGCTACTGTTTACTTCTCTGGACTTTGCAACTGTCTGCCTCTCTGGGCTTTGCTACTGTCTGCCTCTCTGGGCTTTGCTACTGTCTGCCGCTCTGGGCTTTGCTACTGTCTGCCTCTCTGGGCTTTGCAACTGTCTGCCGCTCTGGGCTTTGCTACTGTCTGCCTCTCTGGGCTTTGCAACTGTCTGCCTCTCTGGGCTTTGCTACTGTATGCCTCTCTGGGCTTTGCTATTGTGTGCCTCTCTGGGCTTTGCTACTGTCTGCCTCTCTGGGCTTTGCTACTGTCTGCCTCTCTGGGCTTTGCTACTGTCTGCCTCTCTGGGCTTTGCAACTGTCTGCCGCTCTGGGCTTTGCTACTGTCTGCCTCTCTGGGCTTTGCAACTGTCTGCCTCTCTGGGCTTTGCTACTGTCTGCCTCTCTGGGCTTTGCTACTGTCTGCCTCTCTGGGCTTTGCTACTGTGTGCCTCTCTGGGCTTTGCTACTGTCTGCCTCTTAAGGCTTTGCTAATTTGAGCATCTATGGGCTTTGCTACTGCATGCCTCTCTGGGCTTTGCTACACCCTGCTTCCCCAGACTTTGTGACTGTCTGCCCCTCGAGGTTATTGTTTGCCTCCCCAGGCTTTGCAACTGTCTACCTCTCTGGGTTTTGCTACTGTCGGCCATTCCAGCCATTGCAACTGTCTGCCTCCCTTGGCTTTGCTTAGTGTGTACCTCTCTGGGCTTTGCTACTGTATGTCTTTGCTACTGCATGCCACTTTGGGCTTTGCTACAGCCTGGTTATTGAGTGTTTGCTACTGTCTGATTCTTGAGTCTTTGCTACTGTTCGCCCCTTGAGGCTTTGTTACTTTCTGCACCTTCAGGCTTTCTTACTGTCTGCCCCTTGAGGCTTTGCTACTGTCTGCCCCACCAAGCCTTGCTTTGCTACTGTTTGCCTCTGTAGGCTTTGCTACTGTCTGCTTCTCTGGGCTTTGCTACTGTCTGCCCTTCCAAGCTTTACTACTGTCTGCCTCTCTGGGCTTTGCTACTGCATGCCTCTCTGGGCTATGCTACTGTCTGCCCCTCTGAGCTTTACTACTGTCTGCCTCCCCGGGCTTTGCTACTGTCTACCCCTCCACTCTTTGCTAGTTTCTGCCTCTCTGGTCCTTGCTACTGTCTGCCCCTCTGGGCTTTGCTACTGTATGCCCCTCAGGGCTTTGCTACTGTATGCCCCTCTGGACTTTGCTACTGTTTGCCTCTCTGGGCTTTGCTACTGTTTGCCTCTCTGGGCTTTGCTACTGTATGCCCCTCAGGGGTTTGCTACTGTATGCCCCTCTGGACTTTGCTACTGTATGCTCCTCTGGACTTTGCTACTGTTTGCCTCTCTGGGCTTTGCTAATGTATGCCCCTCTGGGCTTTGCTACTGTATGCCCCTCTGGGCTTTGCTACTGTATGCCTCTCTGGGCTTTGCTACTGTATGCCCCTCAGGGCTTTGCTTCTGTCTGCCCCTCAGGGCTTTGCTACTGTATGCCCCTCCAGGCTTTGCTAATGTCTACTGCTATAGTTTAAATTAAATAAGACTTCTTTCTTCTCTTCCACTTGACATTCTCAGGAATCAAGCAACTGGCAAAATTCTTTAGTGTGTGGGCGGTTAATCCTGAGTGACAAAGGTTCTCCAGGCAACAGTGAAATCACTTACTAGAGAGAAAAAAACTTTGGTTTTTATAGATCTCCACTGGGTGATCTTATTCCAGTCAGTAGAGGTGACATCTCTATTAAAAGCTGAAGTCTCTATCTGATTGACTGAAGCTTGTGAGTTCATTCACTACACTGAGCAGTAAATTTTATTTTTATTTTTCTCTTAAACCACAGCCTCTCTGGGATTTGCTGCAATCTGATTGTATTGCATGTCCACAGCTATGACATTTCAGAATCCAAACCAATTAACTTAATGTTTGACTTTTTTCGCTTAATAAATCTCAATAACTTAGATTTTATTAGTTCAATGTGTACATCTTAGATTCCATAGACATTGTTTTTGTTTGCATTTAATGACAGAAGATTATTCTTTATAAGGAATAACTTCTTATCCACATCTAATATACTTGAAATACAACTGGGCCATGTTAGGCTGGAAATTGATATAACCGCTTCATTTTTAGGAAAATTATTAGTTGTGGAAGAAGGATTTGCCCAAATAGTCACTTAACTTCTTTGTTTTATCAACCATTGTAATATGCCAGTTGTGAGTCTTCTGTCAGTATATCTGATAATAAAGCAAGCAAACAATATATGCAAGGCAAATTAATAGTAATATAGCGAAAAGTTCACAAACTAAGAATTGGGGTTGACATATAATTGTGAATTTGGATATACAAATGTAGTGTTCTGACTTCAACAAGACAGACTGGGGCTATATTATTGGCTATGAAGAAATCCCAGCATGCATTTGCATAGTTTTGCCTATAAATCATTGAGGGGAAAGTGTTTTGCAATCATTCCCACGTGGGATTGGTACAAACAGGGATAGAGAGCTGAGAATAAAGTGTATTCATGCCTTTTGTTATAGACATTTTTTTAACATAACATACAACATAGTGTTCTTTACTTAAGGCCATGTCATAGTGCAACTGAAGACAAGAACTGGAGGCCTGTTTCCAATCTTGTTGTTCTACTGAGAGCAAAGACTTTTAGTTTCAGTTTGTGTTTGCTGTTGTTTGCAGCTGTAGTCAGCTGAAGAAATTCAAAGGAAAATGTAGAGATTAAGTGCATAATTAATTTAGATTAAAAGGTTAATCCTCTTGATCTTGGTATAATTTTTCTTTACCAAAGTCTTATTATGATTAATATATAATTTGGCAGAACTTTGGTTCCATCACTTGCCACCCTGTTAACAAGAGTGTACAAAATGTCATGTGCATTTTTAATCTTTTAATAAATTATCCATCTTAAAACAGTTTTAATAAAATAAAAAGCCATATTGGAAATATGAATTCTGGGACAAAGATATGACATGAAACAAAATAAACATTAAAGTAACTTATTTTATTTTATTGTTTAGAAAATGAAGTAACTATTGATATACTGACTTATTTTGTATCTGTCTATATTTCTGAGATGAGGTATTTACATTATTTGGACTATTGTTCTCATGTTTGTCGCCATATTTATTACAACGTTTCGGCCGTTGTATGCTCTGGCCTTCTTCTGGTGGTTGGAATGTCAAATTGAACATCTGTCTATATTTCTGAGATAAGGTATTATTTACATTATTCAGAGTATTGTCCTCATCTTTGTCGCCATATTTGTTACAACGTTTCGGTCATTGTACACTCTGGCCTTCTTCAGGTGTTTGGAATGTCAAACTGAACCCTTTATTTTGCTCACTGGGGTAGACTGTTCTAGTTCCACATGCCATGTCTAATGGATATCAGTTATCTCCTGTTAATTCCCCTCTGAAAGTTCTCCACTGCCTTAACCAGGTATTGAACTCAAACTCTTTGGGTCCTGTCACTGGATCTAACCAATGCTTTTATCCATGTGCCCAAAGAGTGTGAGTTCAATACCTGGTTAAGGCAGTGGAGAACTTGGAGAGGAGAATTAACAAGAGATAACTGATAACTGACAGTTCAACATTCCAAACAACTGAAGAAGGCTGGAGCATACAATGGCCAAAACATTGTGATAAACATGGAAACAAAGATGAGGACAATAATCTGATTAATGTAAATACTGACTTATTTTGTTATAAATTTTATTTTTTATGATTAGAGAAATACCTAGAAAGAAAATTGACTCTTAAAAATGTTTAGTTTAGCAACAGAGTTAGGAGTAGCATTTCATCGCATCATTTATAATATAAAAATATTGGATTAAATTTATTGAATTTAATTATGAGATTAAGTTTATGTAACAAAATTCTTAAATAATTTTTTCTACAAATTTTGTAGGATAAAATATTTGTCTGCTCTTATATTATGTTTATTTTTTAATGGTAAACTAAAATTCAACATGTTTTTAAAAATTCAACATTAAATTTTATCATGAATATATTTGTTGTTATGAATAATGATATCATAGAGAAAAATATTAACATTCTGTAACAAATAATAGCATTATTAAAATAAACTTGGGAGAGACTTTATAAGAACATGGAAGTTAAAAAAAAAACTAGAAAAAATAGGATTAACAAATTATTTCTTTCAATCAACAAAATTAGAATGTTACATTTCAGTCTAAGTAAGGTAAAAAGCTAACATACTTTTTAATTTGTAAGAAACATAAATACAGATTATGGAAAAATAATAGTCGATTATTAGTGCATTTTCTTTTATGAAATAGAAATTCACAGGGAAGACTATTAAATTAACTTAAAGTGAGAAATATTAACTTCCAAGTAACAAGACCAAGTTTCTGAAATGACATTTTTTAGTGAATTTTGTATTATAAATAACGAAGAAAATAAAATACTTAAAATCTTATACTTCAGTTTTACTCAGTTTATTCAGAGTTTAAATACCAAAAATTTCTTAAGTCAACTACAACAGTGAACTACTTCAAACTGAAACTAAAATGTGGAGTGCATGATGATTTGGCCTTAAGTAAAGAACATCATGGAACAGACAATTTCAGTTGGAATTTGAACCTAATTTTCCCCATTCCATTTTTCATGTTGATTATTCATACAGCCATTTTGAATACAAATTCAAGTAGATATTAAAGGTATCAGCATCACTATCCTATTAATCAATATCAGTGCATTCTTCTTCTTTAAAGAATGTGAGTGATTATGGCTTTACAACTTCCTCTGCCTGTCTCTTTACTATACCACTCTGTTCATGTTCTGTCATCTACTTGCACAAATTTGTTAGGGAGTTAACTCACTGATCCCTCTTGCCTTCAATATGTACCTGTGCATGTCCAATTTTCCAAGGTCATTTTTCTCATTAAGTATCTCAGAAATTTCAACTGTTTATTTCTGGTTCTCAATATAAATTTACTTTTATTTTTTATTTTCCTCAAAACATCTTTGCTGCTCATCTGTTCCATCCTTGGTATTCTCAGCATCCTTCTGTAGAACCATATATTTGTCACCTCACATTTCCTCTTCATCTGTGATGAAACTGTCCATCTTTCACTGCCATATAGTATTGATTGATATTATGTAAGAGTTGAGCAGTTTTATCTTTTTTCCCAGTGGAATTTACCTTCTCCATTTTTTTTTAATCTTTTCACCCCAAGCAAAGCAATAAAACCACTAGGACACAGGGGGGGGTACAGAGAGTCAAAGAGAATGAGGAGACAAGACAATAAAGGAACAGGTTTCAGGAAGATAGAAGATGGTGACTGATGTTGCATTTAAATTTTTAAAGATTGTAGGTGGCAGGGAGGCAAGAAATTGAAAGGGAGGCTCCACAGGTGAGAAGTGTGAGAAAAGAAACAATTAGAATAGATGTTGCATCTAGCTAGTAAAACTTAGACCTAGTTGCCAATCTAATAGCATGCTTAAATTTATGCAGTCAAGGCACCAAGGGAAAAATCTCATCAGGACAGTTGCCATGGAAATATTTGTAGAAAATACAGAGGGAAGCCACATTGTGTTCATAAGAAAGTCACTGAAGACAAGATGCCTGGTCAGGATTGATTAAATTACAGACCCCCTTCTTTGAATTTTGTCAAGTATGTTGAGATATATTGCAGGAGCACCAGACCAGATATGGCAGCAGTATTCAAATGCACTATTCTTTTTAATATTTTGCTTAGTTTCCAGGAGGCTTTTGCTATTCCAATGCACCTAAACTTAAACAACTAGTTCTTATATAAAATTGTTTGATAAATGTCTCAGCTGGCCAGAATTTACCACATATTTCATAGGCTTTGGGAAAAGTGAGTAACATGACTTAGTTCTCTTAGAGAACAGTATTTCATGGTCTTAAAGGAATTCACAGCCATAATTGTCTCCCCCTTTGAACTACTTTACTCTAAAAAGTAATGGTCAAACCTCACATACAGGCACTGGTCAATCTGCATAGAATAAAGCCTCATTGCATGCTTAAGGGTTTGTCAGTTTTTCTTTACAATTTCTTCAATACAATTATGAACAAATATCTGAAACCCAAGGGATTACACTTGGATGCATCTGACTCGGATAGTATGAACACGCCACAACAGAGCAGTTTGATTTTGGAACTGTGATCTTACACTCAATTTGAAAGTTGGGGTTTGACATGATAAAAAAATTACACAAAATATGTTTTTCCAAATAGTTAGCATTTTTTGAGGAGACAAGTTTAAAGATTAAGTTCATGTTCAAAATCATAGTATTGGAATTTCATTGTAGTGATCAGTGATAGCACGGCCTTATAAAATTTATAATTTACTGAAGCTTTACAAATTGTATATGGACAAGATACATGGTATAAACACATTATTACTAAATCACTGTGCCATCACATATGATCATCATTTACTTCAAAGGGAAATATCACTGAACAATTTAGTTATGTTATGATGTAATATGCTATACAGTGCAGTAGTTTCAGTGGGATTTTCAATAAAAAATGCAAATTTAAAACGTTTGTCCTTGTAATTTGTACCCCACAGTATTATGATGTTATATACACTTTTATCTATTTTTTGTTTTCATTAAGATCTAACAAATGAACTAACAAATCTTATTCATTAAGTCGCCTTTTTTTGTAATTTTTTACAATATTTTTTACAGTTTTTACTTATTGAATACAGTAAAACAAACTACATATTTTGCTTGTGATGATTCATAATTAAAATTCTGGTTTGAATACATTTTCCATTAACTGTATATAATACAAAATATATCAACTTTATTTTGATTTATTCTTGAAGTAATAAAAGTTTGAAGTCAGTTTGTGAGGAAAAACCAGTGGAAATTAGGTATTTCTGCATATTTTTCTTCTGATTTTTAACATAAATTCTCACAAATTGGTGAACGCTATGAATCTAATATTTGGTGTCAGTACTTATCATGTCAAACCCCAGCTTTCACACTGAGTGCAATGTAGGTTTTCTAAAAATATTGACAAATCCACCTGCCTTAATGTCACAAGTGTAAGAAAAAAAGATTGTTTTTCAAAGGTTTGCCAGTCATTTATATTTTTTACTTCAGAAGCGTAAGTGATGCAAGCAACTAATATATTATTAATTGTGTCTCCTAAATGCCTTTCAAAGGGTATCCTGAAGGTTAAAATTAATGAAGTAACTATCTATGATTTAATTGATAGAGGAAGCACACATAGTTTTGTATATGCTTACATTCCCAAGGCAAATCAGTGGAAAATTAAATATTATAGTAAAATTACAATGTGAAATGCATTACTATCTTAAATAATTGTAAGGCATTGCTTGATCAGATGACAACGGTTTTGAACTCCGAGTGCAGGGCTTATGTTGTAAGACCATACAGAGACATCCTCAGCTAGTATTCCAGTATTAAACTACATTTTGGGGGCCTCAAACCAATGTTAGATATCTGTGGGTGGCCACTATAGATGTACAATACCCTCTCACTATACAATAATTTAATTACAGACTGTAAACTAGTAGCCATCAAATCTAGGAGATCTTCTGAAAATGAGAGATTTATTGAATTAGATATATCCAGAATGCTATGAGAAGGAAAAATCAAAGAGAGTAAATAACCAATGGAGAGCACAAGTTTTGATAACATCCTCTGCAAATAACAAAGAGCAAGGGGTTATAGATGACTTGCAAACTGTAAATCGATTTATACAGTTGGATGCCTATCTGCTATCTTGCATTGATGAGATGATTGATGAGATCACCAAATGCAAAAACCCTGGATCTCAAAATCGTCTATCATAAGGTAGAAATAAATTCAAAAGACAATCCTTACACAGGTTTGAAGCATGCAGATGGTTGTATCAATATTTAAAAATTTTGTTTGGGGGTCACAAATGGCAGTCCAACTTCTTAAGGGTTATTGAGAAAATAATAACTGATGAAAAACTGCAAGGTACTTATATTTAGATAGACAAAATAACGGGATGTGGCCATGAGAATATTGACCATGATAGTCACTGTTGATAAATACAACTTTACACTAAACAATGACAAATGTTCATGCAGGTTAAGCAGCATTAAGCCATGAGGATATGTCATGAGTAAAGGGACTGTGGCACCAAAACTTGAATGGCTGAAGCCACTATGGAAATTACTGATCTGTAATAACATCTCTATATTACAACGGTTCATGGGTATGTTCACACATTATTCCCTCTTGATAGTATCATTTTTCTGAGAAAACATACTCATTAACACAAATTAACAATTTCCTCCTCTAACTCCTGCCATCTAAGACTTTAAAGGTTTAAAAATTCTATATTCAATTTCTTGGTTGTTTATACTAAATTTGTTATATACATAATCAACTTCTGAATGATATAAATTGATGTGTGTCATCATCATTATATGTACAAAGACATGGACAAAAATTTTTTTTGTTTCCTAGTTAAAAAATATAAAATAAAAGGAAACATGCACAGATAAAAGCATAGATTGAATTTCCCTAAATTAAAGAGAATGCAATTTTGAGAATTTGACATTTTTCTCACTGGTTCTACAGGATGCTTCATATTAAATATTGATTTTCTTTAAATTTCTGGGGACATTTACCAATGAAGTAGAACAAAAAAAAAAATGGGGACTTTCCTAAAACAAAACCAGTACTTGGATTTCTGCCTTAAATGGAATTTAAAGATCTGCTTTTGGAAACAGCAAATGCTGTCTGACATGTTGTCAGGGGGTTAGATTCAGGCTCAAGCACTTTCACTTATTGTTAAGCACTCAGTGGATAAAAAAAGCAAATAAAAAGGCACAATAAAATAGGGGTAGGATGTATAAAAAATATTTTTTAAGTTCTACACTTGAAAATATGGATTTTCTACCCCGAGCTAATGTTTCTTGAAGGCTTATTCTAAAAGTTTTAGGCATGTTGATTGTTGAATATTATCACTTATTCAATGGACCACTTAGTTACTGCTTGGTAAATTCTCTAGAAGTTAGGAAAAAGCCATCTGAATTCCTGCTGGGCATTCATTAATGTAATTCATATTGACCAATATGATCAGCATAATCACATGTAACAGAGCAGAAATGCTTTGAGCATAAAAATGACATTCCTTAAACTAATCTGGCATCTCAGCTTCATTCACTTTTCCACCACTGTAATGTAGCTTCTCTCTGCCCTTTCTCTAAATACTTTCATTGTAATTGTTCTAATGAATTTTCCTCTATGGTACCTAGACTTGATGAATTTAAGCAAGGTACTAGATTTGCAACAACATCTCATCAGTTCACAGTTGAAATGGCTTTGATCTAACCATAAGATCTATGCTAATAGTTTCTTTCCTCACACTTTTCACTCATGGAACTCTTCCAGCTCCATGCTTCTTAGCCAACTTTAATCTTCAAAGATTTAAATGCACTGTCAATTGATATCTACTATATTCTTGAATCCTCTTTTATTGTTCTCATAACTTAATAACGTTTTTATTTTATTATTCTTACACACTCAATACTCCCCCACCCCCGTCTCTTAGTGACTTTACTGCCTTGCTTGGGGTGAAATGATTAAAAAATGGTTCAATACTTAGGTTACATTTCTTTTTTAGGTGTGTTTATCCTTGAAAATTACGATAGATACTTGTTTTCCAAATGCCATGCCCATTCAGAATATCGACCTTTCTAAAATTTCTGTTGCCAGGAATTCTTGGGAACTATAGTAGAGTGGTTTGCCCATTGCATTTACCATTGTCTTGAAATTTAGTTTTCCTTTTAGAGATGTGAAGGTGGTGTAATGGATAGCTGCCTATAAAGGGAAATATGAGACCCAAGTTCAATTTCCAGTTGGGTTTGTAGTCTTTGCTTAAGCTATGGATTAAATAGTAGGCCATATACCTGGTTATTCTCAAGAAATTATTCATTCCATATTCACTTGCAAAAAAAAATATTCTTATAATCAAAAATATGTTTTAGCTTTAAACAATCCACAAAGGGGTGATAAACCATAAAGAAATTAAATTAAGTAATCAGTCCTTCTCTTAAATGGTTGGCATGCTAGACTAAAGAGACTTGTATTCCCTTTGTTAACCCATAGCTAAGGGGAGAAGAGATGAATTCCTGTCTTTCCCAAGAATGTTTGTGTGAAAGTAAATGCAACAGACTAGCCTTGAATTGAAATTTAAAAATTTGGTTTGCTGTTTCCACTTTTCATGCCAATATTCATTGAACCCAACACACTTACCATTGATTCTTCACTTAAACAAAATAAGGAAAAAATGATTTTTTAATTAAATAAATTTTTACTTTTTCCCTTTTATTACAAAAATTAAAAAATGCTGACATTTTTATTCTTACTGTAAAATACTAATTTGTAATTTTCTGATCAATCATTGCATCATTAAATATTCTGTCAGAGTTGAATAAAACAATATTTCATGTAAAAGTAGCCTAACACAGTTGTTAGCTGAAAATTTGATCTAAAATTTTCTTTGTATAATGCCCAATATCTGCAATAAATGGAAAAGCATTAATTTAAGTACATTGACAGTAAAGAAGAATATGTTAAAAATATTTGTCTTGTAAAATCAACATTTCTTTTCATCATTAGGCTTATCGAGAGTCTTCACTAGTATTTCTGTGGGTTGGGGAACTTTTCTCTGTATGAAATAAATAGTGGTTTTAATAAAAGTGGTGTTTTAATAAAAGTGAGGTGGAAAAATGATTTAAATGTTCACTATTTGTGAAATTAATAAATGGATTTGTTTTAATAACATTGCTGGGCAGCATGGAAATTTTTTTCCCCTTCTATTAGACACTAAGAATAAATATAAATATATAGGCATATTTTTGCTCCTTAAATATATTCATCAAAGTAAAAAGTTTTCTTCTCAATAAAAAGATGATGATTGCAGATCATGATAGCCAAGGTAGGAAGGTTTTTTTAAAAAAAGCAAGAATAAAAGATGAATATTCTTGAGAAAAATGTTTATTACATTATTGAAATTCATTTATCAACTTGGCTTCAGATTTGATTGAATTAGTCAGCTTAATGTCAAAATTTACGGCCAAAAGTAGTTTTATTATTTTTGATGCTAATATTCTGAAAAATTATGCACTTTGGGTGAAGTTGCATATCCAAGAAAAAAATCTTGTTTTATTTTGCTGCTGTTTTTATGAAGTCAAAGCTGATATGCATGTGTTGAATTTGAAAGAAAAATGCAATGTGTTCTCATTAAGTAAATATATTGATGTTAAATATCTATTTATGGTTTTGTCTTAATCAACTTGCCAGGGGCCAAGTTCCAAATTTTTTTTTGTATTTATTATTTCTTTCTTCTTTCAAACCTCATTTTCTTTTGGCTTTTGATCAGAGTTAGTTCCATAATTAGAAAGACAGCTTAAAACAAAAAAAGAACAAAATGATGTCAGTAAATTGATTTTGCTAACCAAAAAGCAGTTAGTGGTTTATTGTTGAATTCTTTTGAGTATAAAATTGTCTCCTTACAATAAAAATTGGTCAAGGATTTATGCATGAACAGAAAAAGAAAAACTAGCATTCATATTCCATTTAATATTGTTTCATGTTAAACTGAGAATGTTACGTTGAAATTCACTTAAGTCTAAAAAAAAATGGTCTTTAGTTGTTTTCTTCTAATTTACATATTTTTGTTCAATCATATAAATGTTTGTCTGAATTTCTAGGACAAGGAGATAACATTACTTACATTATTACTTACATTATTTATTACTTATATTATTTACACTCAAACTATTGTGCTCATCTTTTTTGTTAGTCAAATGTTTCAGCTGTTGTGCCCTCTAGCCTTCTTCAGGAGTATGCTGATTCAAGTAACCTTTAGAGAATTTTGAAGTGATCCCATTTTTTTAATTCTACTTCAAGAAGGCTGAAGCATACAGTAACTGAAATCTTGTAATAATAATAACAAAAATGAGAATAATATTCTGAATATAAATATTAGGTTCTTTATAAAATAATGTCCTATTTTCAAATAAACATTTTAATTGTATTTTATAATAGTTTCACAAAAATATATTAATTGCTCTTAATGATTAAATTGTCCCCTTTGTTAATTTTATATCAATCTGTTGTGAAGTAAATAAGACCCCCCCCAGTAACATAAAGGAACTAGGCAGACGTGGGTCAGAAGCCCATTGTCAGTCAGGAAGAATTCTAATGACATCATGGTGAGTGCTTAATTATAACCGCAGTGACGAGAAATTGAAATGAAGTAGGAAAAAATACTTTTTGTTTTGGCACACATGATAATAGGGACGATGAGAAATTAGAACTACGTTGGTTTATTTTTTTTTCTTTGGTGTGTGTAAAAAAGAAAAAAAAAGAGAAAGAAGGAAAAGAAAAACAGATATTCTTTAAATATGGAAAACTTATTAGCAAAAATGGTAAAAATACAACAACAGTAGTTGTTGGAACTCCAGAAACAACAACAAAATGCAATTGAAATGATACGGAAGAAAACAAAATTCTTTCACTCATGATGTGGTGGCAAATGCCATATCTGAATTCACATAGAATTCAGATGATGAAATTACCTTTTCTTCTTATTTTAGAAGATACAAGCACATTTTCAGATAAGAATGTAGCGACTGGGAAAGAGAAAAAAATTCAAGTTTTTTGTTGAGAAAGTTAGTACTGGTAGAACATAAAAAAATACTGTAATTTTGTACTAATGAAAAGCAAAGAGAAATTTGCTTTGAAGAAACAGTAAATAATCATTATTGAGAAAAGTTTGTTTTTCAATATTTGTTGGATGTGTATGAATCTGATGAAAAAGAAGACAGCAATTTTGTCACATATGCTGGAATCATTAATAGGGAGTGTGAAAGATACAAATTAAATGAACTGATTCTGGATATGTTTGAAGAGTTCATTTTCATTCAAAGGTTAACAGTGAATAAAGGTGCAGAAATATTTGCTAGAATTCTAATGAAACTTGAGCAGAATCAAAAACTATCACTACAAGAAATATTGGACAAATGTCAGAGAATCCTAAATCTGAATCCAATATTGAAGAATTTGAAGCGAAAACATGTGATACATAGAAGCTAAAGAAAAATATGGAGAAAGTAAAATTAATTCATGTTTCAGATGTGGAAGGTTACATCTTGGAGATGATTGTCCATTTAAGAATTCAAAATGCTACAAGTGTGGAAAAGGAGGATATAAAAAGTCATACTGTGAGTCTAAAGCAAGAAAAGTTCTCACAGAAAAAATTTGGTGTTTTGAAGGAAATATAATTACAGAAAATTAAAGAAAATTTTATATGTGAAAATTAATAATGTGGATGTAAAAATTCAACTAGACACTAGTAGTGATATCACAATAATCAATGAATTCACATGGAAAGCAAATGGAAAAACCTATATTAAAAAGAAAGTTGCATGTGGTGTGTCAGGTAAGGCTTATGCATTAAAAAATATTACAAACTTATGCAGTACTGATTGGATGGAATTATTTGAGTTGTGGGATTTATCTATAAATATTTATTGCAATATTGTAAGTGGGCAAGCTACCAGTTTAAAAAAAGTGTGAAAATTTAAAGGAAGAATTGAAAAAATGTTTTTTGGATGTTTCAGATGAGTTGGGTCAGTATTCCAAAGTCAAAGGGAAATTTCAAGTAAAAAACAGAGGATGATGCCAGTGTTTAAACCGAAATGTAGCGTACCATTCACAGCAAAGAATTAGACAGACTTGAAAAGACAGTTGTCATTAAAAATATTGACCATTCAAAATAGATAGCACCAGCAATGTATCTAAAGAAAGAAAAAAATAATAAAATTCATGTTTGTGCTGATTTTTCAACAGGGTTAAACAAATGTTCAGAATCTCATAACTACCCATTACCAAGTCCAATTTCCAAAAGCAAACTTGCACCAGCAGAAGATTATGGTGACTATCTGGTCATCCACCATTGATGTTATCTATTACAGTTTTGTGAAACCTAACCAGAACATCACACCAAAGTGTTTACTGCCAGCAAGTGGATGGAATGCACATTCAGTTAAGTAAAATATGTCCAGCACTGGTTAATTGATGGCATGCATTTCTGCTTCATGAAAATGCTTGGCCAGATGTTTCTAGGATGACACTGTAGAAGCTCCACCAATTTTTGGATAGAAGATATTGCCACTTCCACTATATTGCCCACTCTCTGATCTATCACCCACTGACTACAATTTTTTCATGCATCTTGACAATTTTTTAAGCTAAAAGACATTCTGTTGCAAAGAAGATGCAGAAACTGCATCTGAAGATTTTGTGTTGTCCAAACCTTTAGAATTTATATCGTGAAGACATAAATAAACTTGTAACTCAATGGCATATATGGATGTCCAAGGTTCCTATTTTGACTGATTTAAACATTGTTTAAATATGTTAATTTTTTTTTCAGTGATGTTCATCCTATTCAAAGACCAAAAGCCACTCAGTGGAGAGGGTTACAGACTAAAAGACACTGATCTGGCTCTTGTAAAGAAAACAGTACTGCAAACATTTTTCCAGCATATTTAGTGATAGATTGTATGTACAAATTCTACTTGGGGTGTGGATTGAACTCAAGTTCCAGTAGGTGCTCAAAGCATGGAGTGTCTGTAGAGTAATTGGCCATGGTTAAATGAAATTGGCAGAAATGCCCAATAAATTGAATTGACAAAGTTTGCAATAAACAATAGCAAGAGAACATGGAAAAAATAATATTAAACAAATAAACTGTTGTAGAAAAGAAAAGAAAAAAAATTGTAAATTTGTAAGTAGCAATAAGTACCTGCAATAGGTTTTTTCTGTCTCTCGTCCACAACACTTGTAGTTAAATCACAGTTCAAATGATAGCCCATCGTAACAGTCCAACAGGCAACGTAGAAATGACAAAATGGGGTCGCAAATCCAACTTTCACTTCTCACCAGCAGAAAACACAAGTTCGTTGACCAAGCTCAGAAAAAATTCTTCTCCGTAAGCAAAAAAATAATGGCTTTTATTCGCCAAAAGATTTTTCTGATTGGCCATGCTATTCAGGGGAGGAAAGAACATTGGTATAGATTCTGATATTTAAAGTAGTAGATTTTTTCTAACTACTTTTGGTAATTTTACTTTGGCTGACCACACACAAAGCACAAACTCTTTTTCGAGGTAAGTGTTTATCTCTTTCACTACATAAACAATAACAAAAGAACAGCAAAAATAATATTAAACAAATAAACAATATATGCAAGGCAAAATAACAGTAATAAAGCAAGAGGTTTACAACAAATTAAGGATGGTGTTTGTGGTATGATCCATCTCTGCCATTAAGGGATCTGCCCTGGACACATATATTCAGAAGAACTTTGCTGATATGCAGTGTATATTAAATCTTGAAAGAGTCAGGCTGTTTACTGCCTGGCTCTGCTTGTTGATCTCTCTGCCTTTGGCCAGAGAGGAACTTGTCTGGGGAGATAGACAGCTACCTGACCTTTTGTATACAGGCTCTACGGGGAATTTTTGCCCAAGCCTACAGGCTCAGAAAGTCCCACATTAAACCGGCCTTGTGCCACATCCCACTTTATGGGGAGCTCTGGTAAATACTGAGTATATTAAAACTTACTGATAAGTCATAAACAAGAGAAAGAAAAGAACAGGGCAAAAATAATATTGAGCAAAGCAAACAATAAATGCAAGGCAAAGCAACAGTAATAAGGCAAAAAGTTCACTAACTAAAAGTGGTGTTAACGCACAAAAGGGGAGACAGGCAAGTGATCGCAGGGTTCTGGCTTTAAGACAAGAAAGAACAGTAAGGAGAATTAAACCACAAAGTAACCAACACGGGACACACATGTTTATTGTAATCAATCAAGGTTCTCGGATGGCTAACTGATGATGGAATATCACTTGTTTGCATTTCAATGTATTAAATATGACCAACCAGCTGAGCAGTTATGGCTCAGTCGAAAATAATTGAGGAATAAAAGTGGATTCTAAAATCAGACTTTATTTTCCAAATAACCTAATAGTATGTTGTAAGTAATTCCCACAACCTGCTCCCCCTTGTTTGGTGTAATGGACAGACTCCAGAAATGCTTATAAATAAGCTAGCTTAATTCTTTTCTTTTTTTGTAGCTGTATTAAGTTGAATAAAGCTTTCCTTAGTTTATTCGCTTTGGGTTATTCATTGCATAGTATAAGCCTTTCAAAAACATGCAATGAAATTATGTGTATATTACCTCCTCTCTGTTCTGTGGGTAAATGTGTTTGAATCTGTTTTCATGTATAATGCAAACCCTGACCTTAGAAGTGCAAGTCAAGCTAAGTATTTTAATATCAAAATATCTATCAATCATATATGCAGGTTAGTTGCTACCAAGAGGTAAAATAATATTGGAAATAAGTCTTACTAAAGCAAAAGAAACCATAATAGATGTGAATTTGTTACTTATAAGATTAGCTGCATAAAAAGATAACAGCTTTTGCTTTATTTGTAGAAAAAAATCATAACAATATTAAAGTTAGTGTAATTAGGCAGCAATGTGCTTGTTCTTTGAAAATGTTTTATTGAAAAATACAGACAATAATGTCTCTTAAATGTAACCATCTCCTCTGCTAAGTTGTTAATAGTTTTCCAGAAACTTGACTGCTGGAGATGCACAGATTATCCAAAACAAAAGTTGCGTGCCACTTAAAACATATTTAATTTTCTTCACCTTATTTGTACGCACTGCTGAGGATGATTTGTGTCTTGAAAACTTGGACATTGCCTTGACTTTGGATATTTTGAGCATCCCCAGATTCGCAAAAATTATTCACAACTTAGGAGAGATGCTTAAACTTAATCAATATAGAACATCTATATTTTTCATTATTAAACTGATATATATATATATATATATGTGAACAATGAATATAGAATGTCTATACTTTTCACTATTATATATATATAAATTTGATCAATATAGAATGTTTATACTTTTCACTATTAAACATATATATATATATATATATATATATATAATCAATAAAGAATTTTTATACTTTTCACTATTAAACATAGAGATTAAAAAATTATAACATAAACATGTTATAACATCAGTACAAAAATAGCCATTTTGTTTCAACACTTCTGGTGCCTTATCAAGTGATGGTGTTGAATATAGAATAATGAGATTTAAAAGGTTCAAATCAGCCAAACACCCCTCGATAGGGGAAATTCTGTTATCTAAACTACAATGATCAATCAAAATAGAAGCCTATGAGAATTCAAAAAACTTGACAATGAACCTTGATTATAATAATTAATGCCTTAATGTTAAGGTTAGACTAAAATAGAAATCATTCTGATTAATTTTAAATTTTACTATAAAATTGAAAATAAAAATTACCATTTTAAAATTTTAAATGTAACCTGTATTAAGTTTAAAATATCACAAAATTATTTAAAGAAGGTACTGAAAAAAAATATATTTTATTTATTTTGTTTTAATCAAAAAGCCAAAATCTCAGAGCAAACGCTAATCTAAGGAGATACAAATATTGTAACTTAGATACATTTGAAGTGATGATATGTGCAGTGGAAGAAATTTTGCAAATGACAATACATACACAATCATATTATAATATACAAACACATAGACATATTTAGATATATAAACACGCAAAAACACAGATGAAACAGGAAATAGATGTCCATGACCAAAAAAGGAAATATAATATCAGACACATATACATACAATGAAAGGCATATATATATATATATATATATATATATTTGAATAAAAGACAGACCACGTTAAGATTCCATGTAATAAGCTATTTCACCATAACCCCTTTAACAGGGTTCTGGATCATCAGATTTTACTTCCAAAAGCTGAAATGAAAAATGAAAAGAAATTCACACGTTTTTGACGGACCTCATCAAGTATACGTAAAATTAATGAAGTGAGGGAGTGAGGTGGGAGAGAGGATATGAGTATGTCATATGTATCATTTCAGTTTCCTATTTTTAACCCCAGTGTGTCGGCTAGATGTTGCTCAAATTTAACGCCTCTCGTCTCGTCTCTAGATATAGATGGCTAAGGGGTGAATGATAAGAACAACATTAAAGGAAGAAGTTACAACAACCCCAATCAATTACACGACAGGTTTCATTCAAATTCTTAGACGCTGTTAATTCGCGTTACTTTAACGTGCATATTTGGGAGGTTAAGGTTTGATAAATATCTAAATGTTAAAACAATCTACGAAGAAATTAATTTGAAATTCGGTGGAGTTTTGGGTATTTTCTATGAAACAGTCGATTGGAAAAATTCATAGACAGAACATTGAAAGAGTAATCCATTTTTTCGTTGAAAGAGTAATCCATTTTTTTTCATTTCAGCTTTTGGAAGTAAAGTCTGATGATCCAGAACCCTGTTAAAGGGGTTATGGTGAAATAACATTACATGGAATCTTAACGTGGTCTGTCTTTTATTCAAACATATATGCTCTGAATTTTTACATTGAGCTCTCTAGATATCATCCTCCTCAGGTCTACCCATACGAATTACCTAAGTTTGCATAAACTAAATATATATATACATATATATATATATATATATATATATATATATATATATATATATATATATATATATATATAAGCAATCGTATATGTATATATTAATAAAGACATAGACATATACATTGACAAAACCACAATGATTCATGTCTGAAAGTACTAATAAACAAATGCAAACTATTAAAATATTACTTACATTGGCAAAGATATAAATAAAAAGAGAGTTTAATTGATAAAAGTAAAGAGTAGAAAACAAATATTCTGTAATGAACAAAGCAAAGAAAAAAGACAATTAAACATATAGAAATGAACATACAACATATGTAAACATACACACACAAAAAAATATAAAAAAAACAACTGCCAAATTGAAATGTCCAGTCAAAATGCAACATGGAAAATAAAATTAGCTTATATATAGAAAAGAAAATACATTGGCACACAAATATAAACAAATACCTCATATATACTCATATACGCATGAATACACATGAAAACATACACTGGTACAAACATATAAAAGTATATATAAATAAATGCACACATATGTGCATACACATGCATCCATACAAATACATACATACATAAATATACACACACACACATATATGTATACATGCACACATATATATACACATATACACACACATAGAAATAAATACAAACATATCAACCTACACAGCTACATATAAAAAAACATGCAAAAATATGCACCGACATACATGCTCAGACACAAATATCTAAGTATATACATCCATATAAAAATAAGTAGAAACATGCAAACTAACTAAAAAGTACTAACAATATTATCAAAATGACTATAAATGATTCGGAGGAGAATCAAGATTAAAGTGTAATAAAACACAACTGTTAATTATTAAGTCCACAAGCAATTTTAAAATCACTATCAAACAAAAGTAGACTATAGTTAGCATAGATAATCCATTAAAAAACTCTAAAATATACACATATATATATATATATATATATATATATATATATATATATAATGTGCATAAATATATAAACAATCACATACATAACATTCATAAATACGCACATAGACATAAACATATAAATACAAGTACAAATATATTCATATATATATATATATACATACATACCTGCATGTATGTATGCGTGTGTGGTATATTATGCAAGCTTTAATTTAACTTTTAATTTGCATTGGCGCTTATATATTCTGTCAGCTGTAAATTAGAACAAAGATGGAGTCATAAAGAAGTAACAAAATTTAGGAAGCTGTAGAGGGCCATAATCACTCAGGTTCTGAAAGGAAATTGCATATAGTAAGAGATTTATTTATTTTACAATCTATTCTGTTCAGTTCTCTTTTTCTTTTTCAGAAATATTTTGCTGACTTTAATTTTGGGAAAATATATTTCCTTGTCTCAAAGGATATGCACTCAGTTTATAGATAGTTTGTGGATTTCTACTGTTCCTTAAACTGTCATTGTGCAAAAAAAAAAAATGAAAAGATCAGTTTATTAATATCAAAGAAACAAAATTTGTAATTGATTTCTTGTTTTTCCGAAGCCTCAAAGACATTTGGTCATCCAAATTCCTAATAGGAAATATGATATAAAATCAATTGCATCATAATTTCCAAGATTAAGAAAGATTGAAACAAATGTACTTTGTGTCCTACTAATTCATATTTGTAAAACTAGGCTAATAGGATTTCTTTCTAATGTTTTGTGTTTGGTATTTTGCAATTTTAGTCAGGGTGGAGAAGTGGTATCTTTTGCGGAAATTGAACATTCTATGAAGTTGATCTTTCTGGATATAATGCAAAACAAAAAACAAACAAACAAAATATAATGAAAGAAAAACCAAGAATTGTTTTGCATTTTGGGTTTTTTCTTTCTTTTCATTTTACAAGTTTGTCTTTGATCAATAGAAATTTTAAAATTTTTCTTCAGTGTTAAAATGAAAATGTATTGAAAAGTACAAAAGCTTTATTTTGTATATTGATTAATTACACAAATGTCTGAATCCATTTCCACAAAAGGAAATTACTCTTCTGTACAGCATCACCATATATGCAGACCCCCAACTTCATTCTTACAGGTTTCAAGAAATTAACCCATTGAGTTCAGGGGTAAATGAAATCACACTGAAGAGGCAATAAGGAAATTCATTCAGAATAATTTATCAGCTGAGGCCCAAGTGGAACCGAACGAGATAATTAAAATTGGCATAACTGTGACAATTATGTTGAAATTAATTAAATACCTTCTTTAATTAATGATGCTGAGACATTCTTCCATTGCACATCATTAAGAAATCTTTATCTGTTTGTAGACCAAATTAAATTCTACTGTTATTTTAATTATTATTATAAATACAACATTAATAGCCATAAAAAAAGGTGACAGGATGACAGTAAGGATCGTCACTTCTGCCAAGATGACATTTATACTCTGCCTGCCATCAAAATGGTATTTCTCTGCCCTGTATAGCATCAGAGTGACACATTTGTACATTCTACTTGGGAGTATAGTATCTGTGAATTTTGTGAAAATGTTATACACACTCAATATATACAGATATTTTAATGACTGTTATCAATATATTGACTAAATTTTGATTCCATCTCATTCTGAAATTGGTGGTGTTTTGATAGTACAATGTTTTTGAAGTCAAAAAAAAAATAAAACTGAACAGAAAAAAGGCACAAATTTTTGAAATTGTGCATATGCTATGAGATTCTTTGTTATTCTTTGTTGTAAATATTTTTAATTTGTTTCGTCATGGGCCTATGCTTTTGCTTAGTTTTGAGAAAGCATGAACACCAATTTCAAGGTAAGAGATCTTATATCAGAAAATTATAAAAAAAAGATCTGAAGATCACCTGCAGGAGACAAAAGCATGTGTTTACCTTCCATAAGATTGTGAACCGTATTTAGAATTCTATGACTAAACATTATTTATTTTTACTTTTGTTCATCTTTTGAGAAAATGTCTTTGCCATTGTTATGATTCTTTTCTTGTCGTTTTTCTGCGAAAGACTGACATTGAGATTTTTAGTGTATTGTTTGAAGTCACATTGGGAAATGTAAATATATTCGTCCATATAATGGTGTATTGTAAGTTGTACTGAAGAAAAGTTGGCTTTTTCTATCCTTTATAAGTGGTTAACAACTGCTGTTTTATGACTTATTCAATGTATCATTTGAATACAGAAACAAATTGTGGCTTGTTTCTCTCAAAAGTTGCAGTAGTACATTTTAGAACAATTTACCTGCTAAGGAATCTTGTTTTCCAAGATTTTTGAATTCATTGTTTTTATTATATATCAATCAATCCATTTAACAGCTTTATTCAGATGTACTCTATGAAATAGAAGAGACTTTTTTTTCTCTCTATAGTCTGAACCAGAACACATTCATATGAGTCAAGGATTTTAAAGCAGTTCTAAATTTCACACTGGAAAAAGTGAAGAACGAACATTTTTCATTTTTAGATATCATTTAATACACACGGATACTTTTGAACAATTATATGTCTGGAAAACTAATTTAAAGTATATTTTGCTGCTTTCAGCATAAGGATCAGGCAAAGATCATCATCAATGTTTCTGTGAATCAAAAGAAAAAATGAACATGTATTGCCCCCCCCAGTACCATGAGACAACTGACCATTTTATTTAACATTGTAATGGAAGCAAGAATCAATTATGTCAACTATATATATGAGATGGAGTTGAACAAGTTGAATGGATTTGTGTATACTACAGAATCATGGTCATTTTCAAGAGCACAACCACACATTGCAACCCCCTCACTAAAATGGCTCCCACAATAGATAAAGCACTCCAGATTTTTATAAAAGTTGATATGGTGGTTCAGTTTGCTATCAATATTCATTGAAAATCATGAAATCATTTATGCTAAACAGCTGGCTGAGTATGGATTGGTTGCATCAATGTTTTTCACTCTATTTTTATGGTTTTTTAATATTTTTTGTTTCCGTAACAAAGAAAAAGAAACCGTCTCTTTTAGATTTGAATTCTGTAGTTTAAATGAGTCTCTAGTACTCGGATGTCATCTGTACAATTCAAGATACCGCTGATCCAATCGTCCATTCTTGCTTTTTGCACACTTCAAAAGGCAAACCCATCCTCATTATCACACATACTGCTGGAATAGTGATGTAATGAATATGAATACACCTGGATTCCCCCTCACAGTAATATGATTGCCTGGTGTCAGACATAAATACAGGCTGATGTGGAGGTACATAGACTATGCCTATTGCCTACCCCTACGACGAGGACCAGTCCATTATGGTTACCTGCTAGATTGTCCTACCCGGTTACAGTAGTCAACAACCACTTTGCTACTTCGAACAAATATATCCCTTTCCAGGACATATCAAATAGCTAAATGGAAGAGTGATGCCATTTTCAAGGAGAAAAATTTCCGATGATATGTGCCGCATATTGAGGTAAGAACCTTATTTCCCTTTGCACCAGACGCAAGCCACTCTGACTCACTTGCTCCTACAGGACCATTCACCACAAATTCATGATGGCAGTAGATTAGATCAGCTGAAGTGGTTTGGTAACAATGAAACAACAAAGTGAATAAGTTCAAGAATCGAGATATCTTTTGAAATTCTTAACTCTTCTTCATATTCAAGAGGTGGAATTGTCTTTTAAGGTAGTATTAATAGTATTTTTAATTCAGGAATCTACCAATCAGTCTGTCTGGTTCATTAAATTTAAAAACACCTGAAAAATTTCTTACACCATAAAGTATATGATTGGTTTCAGAACACATTATTGTAAGAATATTTTTAAATTGATCCAGTCCCAAATGAATTTTATCAAATATTCAATTGATTTCAAGTAAAACAAATTTAATTGCTTCTTTTTTTCTGTTATGAAAAAATTCTTTTTTTCTAGATACAAAAATTATATTTACTCTTTATATTTGGACAAAATGTGGTGATAACAACAACAAAGATAAGGACAATAGTCCAAATACAAATAGTGTAGATAATGAAAACTCCTCATCCCAGGAATTCAGACACAAAATTATATATTTTTTAAGTAGAAGTAAAAAAGAAAGAGTTCTAAATAAAAAAAAATTACTGAAATTTTTTATTTAAAATTTCTTTTTTCCAATTCTTCTGATACTAATCGACAAGAACTGTGAAATCATAAAGTTCAGAAAAGAAAGTAGATGTGGTTAGAATTGTTTCAGTAATGTCAACAAGAATTCAATTCTTTTCTGATGGTTAAGTCACAAATTCCATTCAGTGGTTTTATTACAAAAGATTTTTTAAAATATAAACAAATATATATTTTTTTATTTATGTATGCTCTGTCTCTGATATTGAACACTTTATCCCATAAATATAGCACACCGGAAAACTATATTTCTTGTTACATATATATATATTAAATAACTTAAAAGAGACTGTTTGATCACACAAGGACTGACTAAAATTCATGTTAAAAAAAATTAAAAAAATGCATGAAAACTACAGACAAAAGTTCATTTTCTCCATCAAGACATTCATTTCTGTAGTTCACTGCTACTAGCAAGCAAAAAAATTTTTTTCTCCTGATGATGGCCATGTTGGTCGAAACTTGTCAAGGAATCTGACTGAAATAATAAAAACGAAAGAATATTAATATACAACCCAGTGTGTCTGAAGATTTTTATTTTTTAATATTTTTTATTGTTCAAAACAGATATATGAAACATGGAGCATACATTCTCATTACCCAGAAGGTCATCTCAGGTGAACCTTGTACCAAGCTCCCTTGATGGTCTGGTATAAAATTGAGTGCAAGGTCTATTCCAGCATGTCTCAAGACGTTACCAGAGGAAAATCATTTCAAAGCATAAAGATCAATAAACTAATTGATTTAAAATACTTGCAAAATATGGGGACATCCAAGAAAAATGTTTTCCTCTCTGAGGCTGAAATTAGCTGAGTGACCTGTGGGTTTACTTTGTCTTCTCTAGTCAATGTCTTTTCATTTTTCAGCAAATAATCATATTTGAATGTTGAACATTCCTTTATTCGTTGCAGTCTCTCTCTTACCAAAAGAGAAAATTGATAGAATATGTAAAGAAAGAATAAGATTTTGTCTTTCTTTTGCATTCTAATGAATTTTTTCCAAAGATTAACAACATCACTCCTCCTCTATTAATGTTAAACAAATTTACCGAGAAAAAGTACTTAGCAACTACAAATCATTACAACAAACCTGCAGTCTGAGTCAAAATAGCTAAAATCTGTCATTTGACTTCATAAATGAGCTTTGAAAATGATAGGACTACTCTCTTTTAGTAGTCTAAGCAGATACTGTGATTTAGTAACAGAAGAATTATAAGCTCATTGAGCTGGCTATTCTGTGGAAATCAAACTTCAAGTGAGCCAATAAGTTAGAAAAAAAGGAATGTAAGACCCTCGTTTGTATATTGCCTGGCATTAAGTATACTCAAGATTCAAGGATGCAACCTCAAATATGACTTGAAAAATGCATAAAATTAAGTAAATAAAAACCAGTTGGCTTCAACCTGTAAAGAGATGAGGTAAATTTTTTCGACTGCTTTTTGGGGGAAAGAAATATCAACTTTAATACTCGTTGTCAAAGTTGATAAGGATAACGTTTCCACTTTGATGGAAATTTCTTGAAATGAAAATTTGGAATGGGATTAATTTATCTTTTGTTAGAATTTTCATAAGAATTTTGTCCTTCTTCTTGAATGCTTTTAACATTGTACCATTTACACTTGACTAAAATATTTAACCTATAAAGCAACTTAGTTTGCCAATGATTTATTAGAGAAATTTTCTTAAAGTAAATGATTGGCAACAAGGTTATTTGGGTGACAGATCTTCTTTAAAACCCATGGTGAAAATAGATTCACATATACACATATATAATATTTCTTTACATACATACACAATATATTCATGTGTCTCTGCATAGATGTTGTCACCCACACATATGTATCAAAACATGCACACAAATACACATACATACATATGTACACACACACACACACATATATATAATGTGTGTGTGTTGAGAGAGAGGGGAGAAAGCTGTCACTGAAACAGACACATATACACATGAGAGATAAAAGCAATACAGGTAATGATCAGCTGTTGTCAATGATGATGATGAGGGTATCTTGATGGGAAAGGGTTACTTGTAGCTTTTTAGATTTTATAGGGAAATAGGTCAATTGAAAGTTTGTTTTTAAAATTGACATTTGCAATCCTTGTTCTCTCAAAGGAGAAATTTATTCAACTTATTCTGTTTGTTAATTATTTTTTTCATCAACCTCCTGTCTAAATTTATCTCTTTTCTTTTTTTTTTTTTTTTATTTTAAACATTTTTCTATCAAAGTATTTCCACCTTTTTATTACATTCTCTTTAAAGAGAAAATGGTGGCCGGAAGCAAATAAGGACTGTAAAAATGTTTCAATTAAAATGCTAAATAGAAATATTGATTTAAAAATTCCTGTTTTGAATACCTTGGGCTTTCTGGGAATGAAGACAGGGAGAGATCTGGGAATGTAACCCAAATTTCACATAGTTGCAAGTGAAGGCAAGAAACTTAAAATAGATGCAAAGTTTTAGTTTTACGAAAAGATGAAAGCAAAGTCACTTTTTCTCTGAAGATACACACATGTTGTTTTGTCATTGAATCTTTAAAACTAATTCATCATTTTTCATGAAATTCTTATAAGTTGTTTTATCAAGAAATTGTCTTAGGAATAAAAATAAGCACTTAAAGTCTTGAAATAAAGTGTTGAATTTTGTATTTTGTCTTAGTTAATTTAAAAAGCTTTAGCAAAATGTCTACCAGGGAAGCTTTTGTATAGTTTGCTGTAAAGTCTGTAAATAGTTTTGTGATTGAGTTGCCATGTTTTATTTTGTAAGTCACATGATTGATTCTTTCTTACCATCACCATCATTCTCCTCCTCATCATCATCATGTGTAAATGGAAATTTGTTGGGGGAAGTAATGAAAAATGTGTTGAAATTTTGTCTCTTGCTATGATTTACATCATTCACTACTTTGTTCAAGTTGTTGATAGAAATGGGTGAAAGATTGATTGTCTGATTTTATTTCATGGCATATCAACAATTCTATGGGTCATTTAATGCCGCAAATCTAAATATTTTGTATGCAATTTTACACCTTCAACTACAGATATTTGTACATAATTTATACTTTCAGGGTAAATGTAGGTTTTTAGATATATAGTCTGTAGATCATAAAATGTACTGTTGGTCATTAAATGTATAAAATGTATTGTTGGTCATAATTTTATAAAAATATATTGTTGGTATGTTTACTATAAATATCTATTTTTATACTTTCCTGATTTTTAATTGTTTTTTTTAAGGGGTTTCCCTATTTGTTCATAGCTGGGACCCTAATAGGTGCTAGCCCCCCAGTTTAGGGTGGATCTAGAAACAACAGCAATTATATGGTAATTCCACACTCCTCAAAACCTCTAGTCTCCCAATCAAAGGCCTTGCTGCTAGATGTAGTTTATTGTCAGACCCAGGTGAAAGAGAAAATATCAGGAGTTGATTCTTCAGTTTCTGTATTTCCTTTTAACTGCTTGCCAACAGTAAAATGAATCATAACAATGTCTAGTAGGTATGGCTCACAGGTATTCAGTTAGAAATGCAAAGATAAGAATTAAAAATAAAACCTTGAAGATCAGAGTTGACAGAGAACGATGCCAAAATAATGATTATTCCATTCCACGATTTATTCATGGGAAGAAACCTTCATCATTGCACAATATTTCAAGATAATAACTTCATGACCTGTCATTTTCATTTCTTTTAAGTGAACTTTGATAAAATTGTCAATTCAGTATTCAATTCTGATAAAGACCAACTTTTTACAAATAAACATAACATTCTCATTGTCACCACAGAATAGACGATACAGCACTATATACAAAGTTCATTATATTTCATATATATTTTTTAATGCTATTTCTTTCAAGATCTTTGCTTTGAAAATTGCTGCCACGTCAGATCTGGTCTGGTGCTCCTGCTATATATTTAGAGATTCTAGATAAAATCCAAAGAAGAATCTGTAATGTTACTGGTTCTGACCCGTCTTCATAATGTTCTTTTATTTTCCTTTCACCTCACTAAAGTCTTCTAATTCTCTTTTACTCTTCTTACTTTCCAGTCAACTTTGATCTTCAAACTTTAAATGCAATACCAATCGTTATCTTCTCTCTTTTTAATTCCTGTTCTTTTATTGTCCTTTCTCATTAATAGTAGTTTTTCTCATATTCTCTAATATTCAGTCACCACTTGCTCTTTAGTGGCTTCATTGCCTTGCTTTGGGTGAAATGATTAAAAAAAAAGATTTAGGTGGGTGATTTTTCTTTATGATCTGAATTGCTATGACTTTTTGGAAAAGATAGAGGAATGGTTTCGCAATTGCTTTCTCTATGCTTCTGAATGAAGACTTTTTGTTCTAAATTCTATCCAAGGCTATAGGGTTCAGTCTACTCTGCTATTTAACTCATTTCTGGGGTGGGGTAGATGAAATGGATCCATACAAAGTGAATGCAGCAGAGTTGGCCAGAATTTGAACTTGGCTTATTAATTTCTTTTTCCAATAATTGTTACACTAATCACACATATATATAATCTAATTTTTTAATTATTATTTCTATATAACACTTCAAGTTTTGCTAAACTCAACCAAATGAGCAAAATTTGAATTGGAAAAATCAGTGATTCAAGCCCTACCTTCTCCATCTTCAGCCAAATACTAAGTCAAATAGTGATTGAATTTCCAACAAACATATGTGTCCTGTTAGTTTCTTCAGAATCTCTTTGATAATATTATGAAGTTGTTACTGCTTTATTTTGGTTTATAGGGAGCAAGGGGGGTCTTGTAAAAGAAAATAGTAAATTCAAAATAAGCTTCCCTCATAACTTTTGTTTAAATCATTTGTAGAAAGTCAACAAAGTGATTAAAAGTGACCTTGTAAAATGTTTTTAGATTATGTGTCATTTCCTCAAAATTAAAAGGAGGCATAGTCATGAATTGTGGTGAGGATTAAGGAATTGGAGTGCAGAGTTCAAATTCCAGTCAAGTTCATTACATTCACTTATGTGCTAATAACCTTGGGAAAGGTATGAATTCAACTCTTCTCCCCCCCCACCTCCACATCTGAGAATAAATAGTAGATCGGACTGGGTTTTATAGCCTTGGATGGCAACTGGTCTAGGAGAAGGATACCCTTGGGAAAGGTATGTACCCAACTCTTCTCGCCCCGCAATCAGTTATCAATAAAGAGTAGGACAGATTGGGTGGCAACTGATCTAGGACAAGGAAAAATCTGAATTCAAATTTATGTAGCTATAGGGAAACACATAATATGAAGCTAAGGAAAGTATCATTCACTTTCACTCAATAATTCTGACTATGATTGGCTCCTTAAAAGGATCCAAATAGTCTGATGTACCTCAATATATGTTTATTTAAAACGTCAGCTTTTATGCTTGAACTATTTAAACTCCCTATTCCATCAAAGATGGACTCTTCCACTTTAATACATATCTTTTTACTTTCTTTATTCTTTGTTAGGCAAATAAAGCCCTTAATAAGGTCACTAACCTCTTACACTTCAATTTATTCACTGAGCCAGAACCTTTTTAAGAAAAAAAATAGTTACTGTCATGGAAAGAATGCTCAAACCACAATATTTCTTTACTGATCTGGCTAGTAGTACATCTGGTAAAGAATGGTTACACTGTAGGAAGACCATTGCAAATTTCCTTTTTGACAATGGAGGCTTAGATGATGCAATGAAACTGAAATTGTTAATCATAGAACCTTCAGTACACAAATATGTTGCTGACCTTATATATGAAGCCCCTATACCTAAGCTTGAGAAAATCTATGTCAAGCCAAAGAGAGAAGTTTTTGCTTACCATGTCCTTATAACTATGAACCAGAAAACTGACAAGAGTCTGGACCAGTATTTACAAGCTCTCTGTCTGACTAGCAAAGACTGCAGATTTAATCTGATGACAGCAGAGATTAACCATGATTAGTATATCCAGGATGCCTTCATAAATAGACTACTGTCTACTCCTATATGGATAAGACTTCTCAAGAATACATCACAAGACTTAAACACTGCATACAGCCAGGCTGTGGCCCTAGAACGTGTTGCCAAACAATCCTTATCATATATGGAACTGGTTACTATAAATGCTTCTATTAATGACCATCCTTTAATTGAGAGTGACCATGTTGTAGCTGTTAGTAGAAAGAACTGCAACTTCTGTGGACTCAAATATCACCCCAGTGCTAGGTGACCCGCAAGGAACACTATCTATAATAGATACAGTAAAAAGGGCCACGATGCTAAAGTGTGTAAATCTAGTCAACAACCACCCTAAAAATGGCTTTGATTACTGGAGCCACACATTTATCACAGGTCATCATGGATACTAGGATTAATACTATTCCAGTCAATGCCTTGATAGACCTGGGGAGTACTGAAAGCTTCATAAATCACTGTGTTGTACAACAACTTGGGCTCCCCATCTATCCTACAGCTGGAATTGTTAGCATGGCTTCGTCATCACTCTCTTCTAAAATTAGAGGTACTTGCTCACTCAACCTACTGGTGGGTAACAAGACTTACCCTAGTGTGAAACTGGCCATCTTATGTACTTTTGTTGTGATATATTATTGGACCATGATTTCTTATGACAACACTCTTCCGTTTCCATCCGATTTGGAGGATCCTTATCTGAACTGACTCTGTGTGGTCGTGTTGCCATTGGTACTCAATGTCCTTCCTTGTTTACAAACCCTTCACCTGACTGTAAGACCATAGCTGTAAAATCCCAGCATTTTTCAGATACTGATAAAATCTTCATTTCTTCAGAAACAAAGAGATTGTCATGAAAAGGAATCATAGAACGAAGTGAATCCAAGTGGAGAGCTCAAGTTTTGGTCACTTCAGATAAAGAAAGGGTGGTTGTAGACAATTCACAAACAATAAATTGGTATACATTATTGGACACGTTCCTCCTTCTTTGAATAGATGATGTAGTACATGAAGTAGCAAAGTATTGCTACTTTAATACCTTGGACTTAAAGAGCATGTAACACTAAGTACCGATTAAGGATGCTGAGAAATAATGTATATTGCATTTGAAGCTGATGTTCACCTACATCAGTCCTGCTAAATACCTTTTTATCATTAGCAATGGAGTGATTTCTTTCAGAAGTTAATAAACAACCTAAACTGTCCTAAAGGAGTTTATGCTACATTTGCTTATGTAAATAACGTAACAATCTGTAATAAAATGAGAGAGGAGCATGATATCAACTTAAATAAATTCATGAGGGTTGTTTGAAAATACAATCTAACCATGAATGAAAAGAAAAAGCACTTTGGCAGCCGACACTGTCACCCGGATTGGCTATCGGATCATCCAAGGATCAGTTAGATCTAACCAGAAATATTTATGTCCCCTTAAAAGTCTTTTGATCCCTCAAGATAAAGACAGTGTTAAAATGAGTCATTGGACTCTTCATATTATTCCCAATGTGTATCAAAATTCTCCAACTGGATTAAACCTTTAATAACAACCACTTTGTTCCCTCTTATCTCTAATTCTGAGAAAGCATTCAACGGCCTTAAATAGAAGATTGAAAAGGTCCTACTACATTCTCTTAATCGTCAAATCTGATGCCTCTGATACTGCTGTAGCTGCTGCACTGAATCAAGAAGCCCAACCGGTTGGCTTCTTTCTGAGGACCCTCTCTCATACCAAACATAATGTAGCAAAGGAGTCAAATTCAATATGGAGTGTAAGGGATGCAACTCTTTCCGTAGGAAAATGTCTGACATGACGCACAGTAAAGCAATGTGTACCGAACATGGGTGTAATGCCTTCTGCCAATTTCTCCAAGCGACCTGCTTTTATGGAGTCCAGACACACCTCATTAGCATGCGTGTAATGTGACTGCACGAGACCGTGAATATTAAAAAGTCACGGATGTCATCTTGGACCCGTTCTTTCTTTTCTCAACCCACAGGCGAGGGCATTTGGGAGGTAAGCCATTTCTATTTTCCCCACACTCCCCCCTGATCTCATGATTACAGAGTTGGCAGGGAGGCGGCGATCACTCTCACCGGGTGCTTCTTCGAAGAGGGACACTGCGAGCCTCATTGTCGCTTGTGCTCCTGTCCATGGTTTGAGGGTCGAAAAACACAACGTCCCTTGGAAGGCTACTGATATCTGAGTCACTGCCTGATGGAGCTGGCGTGAACCAGAGCGATACCTCACTGGTCTCAGATTCCGATTCACTCTCGTTGTCCAGCGGTGGTTGCAACTGCGTCACCGCCTGCAGGTCCTTAACGTGATGGGGCACACTGTCGACCCGCACTCCCTGTGGGCTGATCACCTCCGTGACACATCCAGTTCCGTATTTCATCGTGCACTTGCTGCACGGGTTTTTAATCCAGACGACATCTCCTATCTTCAGCCTCTCTCCGGTTACTTTCAGTTTGGGCAGCGGGTTGGTCTCTATGCCCTTCACTCTGACGTGGTACCTATGCAATGTGTCGGCTGGCGCCGTAGAGGGTGAGACATCATCCTTTGGGGTCACGTTGTACAAGTAGACTGCCTCAGACACTACGCAGCCCGTCCTGGCTGCAATGGTCTTGATGGTCCTGTGGTTCCACTCAATGATCCAAATGTTGTATGCTCCAGCCTTCTTCAGGTGGTTGGCCACATGGCACAGTGGATAAAGGCATTAGTTAGATCCAGTGACAGGACCCAAAGAGTTTGAGTTCAGTACCTGGTTAAGGCAGTGGACAATTTTCAGAGGGAAATTAACAGGAGATAACTGACATCTATTAGATATGGCATGTGGAACTAGAACAGTCTACCCCAGTGAGCAAAATAAAGGGTTCAGTTAGACATTCCAACCACCTGAAAAAGGCCGGAGCATACAATGGCCAAAACATTGTGATAAAAATGGCGACAAAGATGAGGACAATAGTTCATATAATGTAAATAGTGAAGCAGATTTAATTGAGCCTAATTCTCAGTATGCTCATGTATGATTGGCTGACAGACAAGAAGCAACTGTCTTTGTTTGCGACTTAGCACCTGATGGGGAAGATCATCTCCAGAACCATACAACTGAAGTGAATTTAGATTCAGGTTCTAAGGAATCCCTGTCTCTGAGTACCCTGGTGGTTTGGTGCCCATGCCACTGGCTGAGCCTGCAATCGAAACTAGTCACTTTTTGCCTTTCCCCTGTGTCCTCAGAGTCTAGAGAGACCCATCCTGAAATAGAACATTCTACCACTGGACCAGTGTGGTGGTCTACTTGAGAGTCTCAAAATCCTCTCTGTTACCCAGGCTATGAAACATAAAAAAAATAATATATGTTTATAAAATAAAGGAGGGGAGAATGAACTATTTAAACCTCCTGTTCTGTCTTGGATGGACATTTACATTTAATATATATCTTCAAATAATGAGTAAAAAATGTTATCATAAATTGAATTTTATTTCAGTTAAATGAAAATTAATTTACAAGTTTTAAAAAATCATTTTAGTAGCCATTTTAATTGGGATAAAATAGTCTTTTTTTAATAATAATTTGATGCAAACTAATAAAAAAGTATACACTTCTGTCCTTTGGGAGATTGTGAAAATACAATTATCACAATTTTTATCCTTTTCATCTTTTGTTGGAATAATTTTAAATTGTTACATATCTACTTTTGTCTTTGTAAAATCAAATTAAGGGACAAATTTATTTGCAAAAATGTTGGTAATCTGCCATTACCTTATGACTGCTGATTGAAATGCATGTCTGATAGTATAGTGTCTCCTGTCAGAGATGACAATATATTCCTGTTACTCATTCATGTTTTGATAGAGGTCAAATTATTTACTGTTTTATTCAGAACAAGACATAACAAAAGGAAATCTTCCTGGAAGCAAATGAAAGGAATGTGGAATCATTTCATTCACCAAGAAAGGGTGTATTCTTAGAATAAGAGACAAGGAAGCAGGGAAATAGTTCCTTTTGTCTTACTTCATCCACCCCCTCCAACCTCCAAGATTTCCAGATGTCTCAAACAGAATCATATTTACATAGGAAAAAACATTGTGAATAGAAAAATTTTATGTTAATTTTCCAGGCTTATCAGGAATTTGGAAAATCACACACACATATATATATATAGCAGCCTTTTTTTTATCTGAACTTCTTATTATTTACATTCAGAGTGATGTCTTCATCTTCAGTGTTATTAAAACAACATTTCGAACTTTGTACCCTCTGGTCTTCTTCAGGTGTCTGTCAATCCAGGTAAACTTCAGGGAATTTCAAACTGAATCCTTTATTTAATCTTTGGGAGTAGATTTCTCTTCTACTACTGTCTTGTTTTTTTTCTGTGTCCCACTCAGGTATTGTTCCCCCTGTGTATATCTGTACTCCCCAGACCAGTGATTGAACTCAGAATTATTATGCTACTGAATACATAAACCACAGCTTTGATCACATAGTTCACCAACTAAGAATTGGTGTTGACACACAAAAACAAGTTCAGATAAGCGAATGTACCATTCTAACTTCAAGACAGGACAGACTGGGACTGAGTCAGATGAAACTGAGAATTAACCTATTTTATTGGCTAGGAAAATATCCTAACATGCATTTGTGTGCTTCTATCTATAAATTGGGAAGAGACAAGTGTTTTGCAGTCATTTCCACTGAGGATTGGAATCAGCACTCTTTCATGTTTAATCAGTTATGTTGTTCTTAATTATTGAATTAAGTATTAATAATTACTGAATGAAAGTAAAGATTTTTCCTCTTTTCATCAAGAGCAGTACTGTTCAAAGATACTTTATGAAAAAGTCTTGTTTGTATAAGAGAAAATATGAGACTAGGTCAGAAATACACCTGACTATTCAGTGTTTGTTAATAGTCTATATGGAAGCTCTAAATGGTCAAATATTGTTCTCCTGGATACTAGTTTGCATATAAAAACAGTTTGATAATAAAAATAACTTTCTACAGCTTTATATTTTGCTTTGAAAGAAAACGACATATGCCTCTTGAAGGAGCAATTATAAATGTGAACTGCATTTTTTTGTTTTTTTTTTAACTTTTCAAAATGATTTTAGAGGGAATTCAAAAAAAAAAAAAATCATCCAATTGAATCTTGCTCAGAATCTTGAGACCTTCAAAAAGGAGCAAATTGAAAATTTCTTCTTTCTGCAAATGAGAACTATTCAGAAAACTCATTTGCTTCTTAAAAGAAAACTGTTGTAACCTAGGGAAGGTTATTGAATAGAATAATCACATGAAGGTTGGTAATGAAAAATAATACTTAAGACAAGAACAACACATACAAAATTTGCCAGCGGTGCATAGAAGTAGTCAACTGAATTCCACAATGAATATCCAACTGCAGATCAACATATAGTATTTACTACTGTATTTATGTGAATGGGGACATACCCATTATTGTCCATAGGTATGCTACAACAAAAACTAAATTTAATTTCATGAAGTCTTTAGGTAAGAAATTAATTAAAACCTATTGATACTATATTGTTTGGTGTGACTTGTATTGAAAACATGAATTTAGAATTAATTTCATGTTCAGATTATGAATAACATAGAATTGTGATAAACATTCTGGATTTTCTTATGATAATGTTAATAATAGTCATTTCCTTATAAGGAAACATTTGGCATTCATTTGGAGATCGGCTAGTTATTTTTTTTTTAATTTCTTTTTAAGAGACAATATACTACCTTTTATTTTTCACAGAAAAATCATTGATATTCAATTTATTGGCTTTACCAATGAAAGGCACATAAAAATTTTAGAATGAAATGTATATAAATGAGAGGTATATAAAAATTTTAAAATGAAAGGTATATAAATGAAAGGTATATAAAAATTTTAAAATGAAATGTATATAAATGAAAGGTATATAAAAATTTTAAAATGAAATGTATATAAATGAAAGGCACATAAAAATTTTAAAATGAAATGTATATAAATGAAAGGTATATAAAAATTTTAAAATGAAATGTATATAAATGAAAGGCACATAAAAATTTTAAAATGAAATGTATATTAATGAAAGGCATATAAAAATTTTAAACGTTAAATGCATTTAAAGAAAATGTGCATAAAAATTATTACACTTTCATACATTTCCATGGCAATCTATTTAATATTTCTTTTGTCTCATTATTCCAGTTACAGGTCATCTAAAACTGAACTCCAGTTCATCTGTTAAGGCTCTTTGTCTTGAAATTTATCCCAAATTATTTGTGTTGTATCATGGCTGCAGATATTTTCATAAGAATTTGTTAAAAATTTATTGAAGCAAGTTAAAATTGAGTTATTTTCCAGACAACAACTTTTTAATGAAAAAAAAAAAAAAAAAAAAAAACCTCCATTTTGTAGAGTTTCATATGCATCAGAAATTTAGAATCCTTTCAAAAGAAAATCTAATTGAATTATTGTTGATTGGAGAAGCCATAATGTCTTCTTGTATATTTCATTCGCCACTTTCTTGGAACTGTTTCTATTTCCTTATCAAGTAGATACACTGGAGCCTCCACTTGTAGTTACGGAAGACTTTATCAAATTAATCAAAACCATTGTATGCTTTCTGTCCTGATTTTTTGCAAGCATGACCAGTGAATTTTAGATGTTATTTGAAAGAAAATCAATCATTTTATAATCAATACATATAAAATGTACATTCGACTAATGCACCACTTTTGGTGCTTGGAGCTGGTTTCATGGCCCTTGTGTGTGTGTGTTTTTATGCCACGGACTACTTTTTCTTTCCTCAAGGTATTTTAATTTTTTAATATTTTTTTTAATGCAAATATATGCATATCTCATGTTTTTGATGGCCCCTTTAGGAGATGAAGACAGACGGGAAAATATTCTGCTTAGAACACATTTTTAGTCTTTCATCACTGGTTGACTTTATTATATTAATATTTTGTTTGACTTTAAACTTTAATGAAGGACTTAATTTTGCTTACAGAACTTTGAATTTTAAATCAAATTACAAATTTGATTTAAGAACGTGTTTCCATGTGTGATCAGAAAATGATCGCATATTTCAGCAATTTTGCAATTGCCTTATAATATATAACAATAAATATAATATAAACATATAACTAAATATAATATAAATATATAATAAATATAATATAAATATATAACAATAAATATAATATAAATATATAATAATACATAATATAAAATATATAACAATAAATATAAATATATAAAATGAATATAATATATAATATAAAGTATAATATAAAATACATAATAAATATAATATAAATATGATGTTGCTGTGTATTTTCTTGTTTATGTTTCTGAATATTAAAAGTTAATTAATATAGCAATTGAATATTAGAAATACATTTAGCTAACATTTGTCCCCTTACTACAAATAAAATTAATGAGAATAAATTAAATTAATTTTTAACATTTATACATTGATGTGCCAAAAGTCATAGCAGTATGAAAAGCAAATGGTATGTGGTGCCACTATACTTTAACATCATAGAAACGCCCAAATCTGTACCAGTTGTGCTCAGATATCTGGTGAATCAGTGTGAATGCCAGTTTGGCTGCTCATGGTGAGGTAACGTGAAATATCAGAGTTCAAGTAGAATATGAGAGAGTGGATAGAAGAGGATTTGGAACATTCCATTTCTTAAATTATAATTTAAAAATACAAAAGACATTTGTCATACCTTGATTTAGTGTCCTGTGTTTACTCAGCTGACCTGATTGAAGCATTACCAATCACTGTGGGGATTAGAGTGGCCAACTTTGGGTCCTTCATGATCATGACTAGAATAATCAAAAATGGTCTCCAATAACAGACACTGGCCCAAATCAATGCAGAGTTAACAAACACATAACCAGCTGATCAGGTCATTTTCTTCAATTTTTTTGAGATATGGAAACAGGTGACCTACTAAATTGCCCACGGTAATGTCATGACACTAAACTTAACATTGAGAGTTTTCTTCAATCCAATAAACAATGTGTGGCATTATCTGATCACTCACAGTTGTTTGAGGTTGATAGTAGGGTCTGGATATGGTACAGACGCTATGAAGCCATGGAACCCATTTTTCAAGAAGGTACTGTACAAGCTGATGATCGTCTGTAATGGGTCCTAAATGATACTTGGCACCAATCCCTTCTCATCTCATATATATATATATATATATATATACACTAGCAGTAGAGCCCGGCGTTGCCTGGGGATATAACATTTGAGATAGATCAAGCATCCACCATCATAAAGACTGAAAAATAAAATTGACAAAGATTATTGTTTAAGGTTTTTTTTACGATTTGGTCAAAGCCAAACTCAAACAAAAACATTGTTTACAATCGTTATGAGTCTATCGATTGATGAATAGAATTTTATTATAAACAATTGTCTTGTAAATGGAATTTTTAAAGCATTCTGAATGTATAAATAAAGAAAAAAATGTGCAAGACAATAAGAAACACTACCTGCCAAAAAAAAGTGAAGTTTTGTTGAAATTGGTTGAAAAATGTAGGTAGCCTTTCTCTGTAATCTTTTACAATTTATGATTTTTACTTATTGAATACAGTAAAAAAAATTGCATATTTTGCTTGTGGTGATTCATAATTAGAATTCTGATTTGAATATATTTTCCACTCGTATTCTAATACAAAAAATATTAACTTTATTTGGGTTTATTAATTTATTACAAGTACTGTGTTCTTTCCTTAATAATTATCATCTTCGAAATATTGTTGTTTTTTGTCTATCAGATTTCTTACATCGGCATTTTTAAATTATTTCTTAATACTTTCTTTTAAATATTGAATTAATTTCAAATAGAACCAATGCCTTATTGATCTGCCTTGTAACAAATTGCAAAGGGAATTGTAAAAACGGCCCTGAAGTACGTGGAATTATCTTTCCCTAAAGATAAAGAATTATCTGCTTTTTCGATTCGTACAATCAGTAGAGATCGTTAGATTATTGTTTAGGTTGACGGACACGCATGTCTTAGTTTTTTTTTTTTAGGAATTGGTCAAAGCCAAACTCAAACAAAAACATTGTTTTCAATCGTTATGATGAGTCCCACGATTGAATAGAATTAGAATTTTATTATAAACAATTGTCTTGTAAATGGAATTTTTAAAGCATTCTGAATGTATAAATAAAGAAAAAAGTGAGCAAGACAATAAGAAACACTACCTGCCAAAAAAGAAAATGGATGTTTGTTTTATCGGCTGAAAAATGTAAGAAATCCGATCCCATATATAAAGGAACACACACACACACACAACCTGGGTTTCTTTTTAACCCGATCTGAGTTGTCCCCCTTTCATTCTCTCGATGTGTCTTAATCGTGTTTTCAAATTGATTTTGTTAAAAAACACTTGTGTTTTTCCCATTTTCGGCCCCGTTAGAACCATCACAAATTAATTTTATGTAGTCCTGTGAAGTTTTGTTGAAATCGGCTAAAAAATGTAGGAAATTCGATCCAATATATAAACGTTGCAGACACACACACACACACACACACACACACAATTTGTGTTTTATAATAAGTAAGATATATATATATATATATATACACACACACATCCAGTGTATGTTCTATGCGTGTAGGTGGCAAAGGGTAGAAGCAGTACCTTTGTTACTCAGCTGCTGCTCTTATTATTAAGATGGATGGGCCACACTGGTCTTCACCCATCCCCTAAATCTCCATGTGCCAAACCCTGTAAACCACTTTGGCAGGCAGGCAGGCTAAATCACATGAAATTACCATCAAAAGACACTGCACTCTTCTTTGCAATGGTAGTACTGGAGAGGTATAACTCCATGATAATAAAACCTGGGGAGTATTGTTCATTGTGTTCGTGGCAAATATTTGCACCAATTCCTTGTTATCAGCACTTCCAATAAGTGTGGCTGGTTCTACACAAGCCTTCACCACTCAAAAGAAATCTTTTGTGTGGATAGTCTGATGTTCAGTTCTGTGTTCCTTCTTTGCTATTCCACCTGAGCAACAAGTCAAATGGAGATAGCGTTAAGATGACAGGGACAGGTACAGGATTAAAAACTGAACTGAAAGACACTCATATGACAAAAACGATGGGAGAGTACATCATCATCGTCATTATATATATATATATATATATATATATAAAAGCATATCTCCTTTTAAAAGTTTATTTAGCTACAGATTCATTTGCAATTTAAGACTAACTTTAAAAGAGAATTTTTAGTATAAATACCTGGCAATTTGTTAATCCCTATTTAGTAAATATTTCTGGTTTTGTAGAAAAATTTTAAATGGAAAATATATACAGACACACACACACACACACACACACATAGAGACATTGTGTTTAATTATTGGGTGGAGGGCTTGCTCGACTTAAGTCAATGGCCATGTTTGAAGCTCCTGATGGAATTTATGATCACATATTTGTGAACAAGGTGAGCCTTGTTGACCTGGAGAAGGATGGGTTCCACCAGGTTGACTTGCTTCTGACATGCTACAACAAGACTTGGTCATGGGTTAATGATGACAAATTTGAGGCATATGCTGACAATTTGATTCAAAATATTAATAATATTAATAAATTTTTCTTGAAATGAGGAAATCAAGAGATGCATCCAATTTCTGTCTGTCAAAGATTTTGTTTGCTATTTGTATTACATTGTACAAGAAGGTAGATATCAGTGAAAGAGGTTATTTATCTATGCATTTATTTTGGAAGAAAATTATTGGGGAACTGTACCAAACTTCAAAATGCCCTTCCTCATGATTAGTGCATAATTGCAGCTGAGCAAGCACAGTGACATCTACACAGAATTTGATATAAAATTTCCTCAAACTTGGAACTTATTTCAGCCTTCAATTTCTGAATGGTATGAGGCTTTTCATAATAAACAAGGCTATTCATGAAAAGAATCTGGAGGAGTGAGGTCTGGAAAGTGTGTCTACACAATCAAACTCTTAGTTTTTATCAATTCTATTTTTTTTTACATGTTTAGTGAACAGGAGTAGAGATTTATTGCTTGTTTTCTGTTGAGGATTTGATTAACTGATTCCTTTCTTTCATGACCTTAATGATTTAATTGTCTTAAATTATTTTGCTGATCTGACTAATCAGTGACTGTATTTTTTCATATTGTGGGACATTTTCTGGTTACTGCATCCTGACATATAGTAAAGAGCCTGAACTGCTTAACAGTCATATAATACCAGGCTATTTGCAGTGCTATGTTGCATACAGATAGGTGTTCCTGAATGTACTTTTGGTGGGCATCCCTGAGGCCATATTGTGCTTTAGTCTCAGCCACCTGATTGCTGGTTTGTATTGCCACAGATGATTGGCAGTCATAATTATTTTGTCCTTTTTATCGTTAAAATTAAAATAATCTTCTCATGACAGTTACAATTAAAAGAAATAAATATACCTCCATTTGACCTTTTTTTCTCCAATATTCATTCTGTTCATCCTAATATTGGTAGTGTAGAATCTTTGCTCTTGAAATGTTCCCCAGATATCTTAGCCATTGATAAAACTAATTTAAACTCTTCTATTGCTACCAATGAATTCTCTGTTCCAAACTATCTTCCTCTTTGTTGAAAAGATTGCAGGATAAATATGCATAGCCTTAGTGTTTATAATCAGGAAAATCTTTCATTAGTAAAATGGGTAATTCTTTCATGTACTATTGACCTTTCTTATTGCATTATACTAGCTCTTTTTCTCATCCTGAGTGAGATGATAAACTACATCCGCATCCTGGGAAAGATGATGAACTGCATCCAACAGCGGGGGGACCTGGGGTGGTAGCACCTGTCAGGGTCTCAGCTATGGGCAGGTGATTAACTTCCCAAAAAGGATCAAAGCACTGTGAAAGTATAAAAATTGATTTTAATACCAGCAATGCTTTTTTGGAAAAAAAATTATTACCAGCAATGCATTTTTGGGAAAAAAATATTACCAGCAATTAATTTTTGGAAAAAATATTACCAGAAATACATTTTTGAAAGAGAAAATATTACCAGCAATAAAGATCTTGTCAGCTTTAAATAACCCATTGAGATTAATATGCTGTGAAACAAAACAAACCATACCAAACTATCTCTTTTTTTCTCTATTTCTCCTTGTCTCAGGATTTTAAGATAATAGACAAAATATCTGGTAGTAATGAAATGGCTCTCTCTTTTCATCTTGGTGATGTCCAGTGGCTTAATCATTCTATTACTGATTCGGTGGTATTCAGACTTTCAATTTTTCCATTGTTCAGTTTCTCAGTCAAATAGATTTCCTTATTTGTTTCCCTAATAATTCTAGTCAATATGATTCTTTACTTGATTTCTTCTTTACCTCCTCCCCTGGCTTTTGTCAAACATTGCAAATCTGTCCACTTGGCAATTCAGATTTTGTTGATATTTATTTTGAGTTATTTATTAGACATGGTCTTGCTATTCACAAGATTTCATTTGGGAATCATTTCGTGATTTTCTTGAGAACATCACTTGGAGTAATATTTAAACTTTCTATTGAAAATTGTGCCACTGAGGTTTCTTCAGTTAAACCTGGAATTAATGCTTTTGTGCCATCTTGAAAATAGCAAACAAAACCACAATCATCTCCTTGGTTTACACTTGCCTGTTCAGCTGCTATAGCCCACAGGAATCACTTTTTTCCTACTGTACTAGCATGATAGTTCTGATCAAAACAGATATTTCTCTGTGCCCACTCATAAGTCCTGCAAATGTATCCTCTGTGGGTGTTGAACAAACACAAAAAAATTCAGTTTGTAATGAAAATCTGGCAAAATTTGTAAAGGGTTGGAGAAAATTTTGTTTATTTCTAGAATTTTTATTTTGATCATTCTCCAGTTCGTCATCATGAATCTTCTGCTGCTTCCTGGTGTACAGGGCATTTATTTCTCTTCCAGGTAAAATTCAGAGATTAGCATTTAACTCTAAAATGTTTTGCATCTTACTTGAGTGAATGTTACTAATTTATAAAATTCTTTTATTTTATTGGTACCTGAATAGTTATCACTGGAAAATACATAAATATTTTTATGAAAGTAAATGGAGTCTCATCAATAGAAGTCATCAGTCTTTTGTTTTAACACTGGATAATACTAATAAATATTCAAAGACATTTGTTCCATAGACTGAATATTATACAGGGAAAATTTTCTTTCAAAATTCACTTTATAACTGTCAGACTATAAACTATCTATATCTCTTTGTATGTATGTGTGTGTGATGGTTTGCATGCCATCATACATTTGTATATCTATATCTTGATAGATCTAAGTATCAGTTTCGGTAATTATATTTCAAATTCTGCTTATTATATATGAGCTGTACACATTGTTAGGAAAAGTTTAATTTTGATAATAAAAATTAATGATGTTGCCTACATAAGTATATCTAAATATGCACATCTGCAAAGGAACACAGAATTATGAAGACATATTTCTAGGTTTATTCCATACAAGAATCCGACAAAGACGGTATGTCTATAAACTGCAGACTTCTCTCCTTCTTATGCTAATAGAAATAACTAGAGATAAATTTGCATGCATCAAATTAACTCTTTAGTCAACTGAGATAGTCAAAAAACTGATAAGCAGTAGGGTTTTTTGTCAGGGTAGCCTCTTTTTGGCTTGATTACTTTACAGATCTGAAGGGTTCCACTTACTTTGCTATTTTCTCGTACCTTGGAACTGGATAATAGGGCAGGTCAGTTTTGGAAATGTAGTATTGCACTCAATTTGAATAGTAGGGTTTGACATGATGAATAAGAAGATAAAATATTTTTTTCCAAATTGTTACCATTTTCTTAGGAAATGGGTTCAAAGATTAAACTTAGGTTAAAAAGTAGAGCATTGGAATTTCATTCTGGTGATCAGTAAAAGCTTTATAGCATAGTCTTATAAAATTTATAATTTAATGAAACTTCACAAATTGTATATGGAATGCATGGCACAAGGACATAATTATTAAATCATTGTGCCATCAGATAAGATCTTCATTTATTTCAAAGGGAAGTTATACTGAACAATTTAGATATATTATGATGTAATATGTTATACAGTGCAATAGTTTTAGTTTGATTTTGAATAAACAATGCAGAAATTATGTACATTTTTATCTATTTTTTGTTTTTACTAATTATGATCTAACAAATCTTATTCATTGAGCAGCCTTTTTTGTAATCTTTTATAACATTTAACCTGGTGGTTGATTCTAGGTCAGCCTGGTCAAGATGATATGATCCTTGCTGTCTACACCAGAAGATGTCTTGGTCTTCTGAGTTGTAGGACAATGAATTGATTGCAGGGTCAATCCCACACTATTCAATACTGTCACAGTTCAACGGTTGTTAGTTACTGTCCAATTTGGTCAACACCCTGCTCCACCTGGGCCGTGTTTCTTGATCACAGGGCTAGTAGAGATCAATTAATCATCAGTATCGTAATGCTGATTCAAACCACGGTGAGCTGTGCCATGTTGAAATAAAAAACAAAAATGTCTTTTTGCAAACATAATAAAAATAAAAAAAATCTTCAGATCAGTTTTTGATTTGGTTTATGTAGATCTTGGTATAACAAAAATTAACTCTCCCCACTAAAAACTCTTTAGTGACACTTTTGCCTGTCAGTGCGAATTTCTTGTAACAGGGCTCAAAATCGGGAATTCTCTTGGCAGTAGGTCATGTGGTTTTCAGCAACTCCTTCATAGCTGTCTCATCTTGTCTTCTGTCTACAACTCTAACTTCAACTGCCTTAGTCGCTTGAGTGCTCTGCTTATTTCGACTTTGATTCAAAATTGTACTGGGGTTGACAGTTTTTGGGAATTTGGAATTTTCCCCCATTTCTGTAATGATTACAACAAAGGTCTGTTGTTGTTTGATTTGTAATATTATCTCTCCAAATTTGGGAGATCCTCTCTTCCTAAGGCTAGTGGTTGCAAGTATTAGCCCACCCATCTAACTAATTCCTTTTGTTATCTATGCTTTACACTATTACTTCGAAATGAGCAGAGATAATTTCTCCATCTCTCTTGGTATTTCATCTAAACTTGTCACCTCAGCTATTTCTTTGACAATTCAAACTTTCAAACTATGTGAACAGAAAGGCAGTCTCAACTTTTAGTCATTAATTGTATTTATCTTTTTAACTTTAAATAATAGTATCAATAAGGTTCATTCCACATCCAAATTTGTTCAATGCAGGATAAAATCCTAAGGTCGGCAAGGCCATTTCTTCTCTGCTGACAGACAGGCATAGTCCAGTCTCATGATTCTGCCTTTGTCCTCAAAATTATCAAATATTATACTCAATTAACCCTTTCTTTCTTCCTTGTAACCATGAGACATTGTCTCATCACTTGCACTTTTAGGCAAGAGGATATAAATCTATATGTCATTTTGTGCTTTTAACCCTTCGATCTGTTCCGATTCATATTCCTAAGTCACCCTTTCTTTTATTTTTTACCAGTGTAACAAAGTATCACACTTTGGAAATGTTTTTACATAGTTTGTACTTATCAAATACAGCAAAAAATTGCATATTTTACTTGTGGTGATTTATTAAAATTCTGGTTTGAATGTATTTTCCATTAAACAGATATCAACTTTATTTGTATTTATTCTTGGAAGAGTAAAATTTTGAAGTTAGTTTGTAAGTAAAAACCTGTGGAAATTAGGTATTTTTTTTCCATTTTTTCAGGTGATCTTTAACACTAAATGTTCAACAATTGGTAAAAACTATGGATATAATTTTTGGTGTCAGTACCAATCATATAAAACCCTGACTTTCATATACAGTGTAATGTTGATTTTCTAAAAAAAAGTGAAAAATCAACCTGCCCTACTGGGTGATAGGGAGACAAGCTGAAAGTATTTTATCAAAATCATCTTCTTTGAGCTGAACTGTCTTGCATGACTAAAGGGCTCCACTTGCCCAGAGCTGGAGAGTGGGCAAGCTGAGAGAACCAGTATGTAGTTTTTTTAGTCATTGTACTTTTTTTTTTTTACCTGGGATGCAGTTGTCTTGCTTTCTGCTTTGAACTGGGGAATGAGTATGGGTGGGGTGTAGCTAAAGTAAGTACCAAGCTGTAGAATTTTTTATCCATTGTCACTTTTTCTTTGTTGGTCTGACTCACAAGACTGAAGGCTTCCAGTTGCTGTGCTATTTTGCTCAAAGCTGGGAGTCAGGCAGGAGACTGTAATTCCAGACTATCCTATTGCAGGATTCAGTTTTTCCAAAGACAATACAATGTCAGGAATAGAGATGGCCTTCACTGGAATTTATCTAATTATGTATATTGTATAATTTTTATTTCAAAGGTGGTTGATGATATATAACATTTTGAGAATTGTATATACAAATAATAAATAAATATATATGAATCTTTCTCACCACATTACACTTCAATTTGTATACTATAGAGATAATATTTGATAGAGAGGTGGATGTGGATGTCAGTATTTTTCCCTTGTTTGCTTTTACTGATTCTTTTTGTGTCTGTTGTGTTCTGTTAATAAACTTTAGAATTCCTATTGACTGCTCAGGTCTTTCTGTTTGACTATCTGTCTGTCAGATGTTTTCAATTTTACTCTTTTATATTGAGGCACTTTTTTTTTTGCTGAAGTCTTGTGAGGTTTGTACTCAAACCTTTGTTCCTTGTTTTTGATGCAGATTCAAGGTAAACACTCTTGATGGTATGAGAAACTCTGAAAAAGTTGGTGTTTGCTCACAGAACAATCAGAAAATAGCTACAAATGAGAGATTTGTGTTTTGTTATCATTACATTTTCCTTCTTTGTGTAGGATGTGTTGAATTTTTCATGTGTCCATAGAAATGGAGTTTTCTACAAAACATATTGCATTTTTAGAGACAGTCTGAGATTCTTGGCAGAATATAAAAGATGACTAATAAGAAAAATATTTCATTCTAACTGAAATAGATTAATAACAGGACTAATGTTTTCCCAACAGCTTGATAGGAAATGGACAGAAAAAAAGCCACTTTATTAGAGAATGCATTCAACTTCTTTAGAATCACAAATGATAGATTCTATATTTTGACTACTTGAAGATATTTACTAGTTCCATTTTGTTTTTAAGAGGAGTATGCATTTTTTTCTTAAGGAATTATTCTCTGATAAAAGATGTTGCAGAATATTTTGAATTATTCTTATCGGCATTTACCATGCACCCAATCTTGCCAGTCTCAATGATTCAATTGGTTTTCAGATGAAAATATCTTCTGATAATACATGTTTATAACAAAAGAAAGTCCTTGTATGTTTTAATGTTACTTTCATTTCTTAAAAAAAACCCAGTGGTTTTTCAATTTTATGGAAGTAAGGAATTTGTCTATAAACAGTTTTGTTATTATTAAAAAATTAACTTAAAAATAAAGTTCATCAAAAAGAAAAATGTGGAAGGAATAAAAAGTGCAAGGAATGTCCAAGTAGTTGCAATCCTCATATGGCTTGAATTTAGGTCAGTAATCTTCTTTTTTCTTAAATGGAAATTGACCAAGCTGAAAACTGGTCCTAAGTAATCAGTTATTGAATCCTAATTCTTGGAGATCATTCAATTTATGGGAGTAAAATACCTTTGCAATTTGGGCAAAATTTTTATTTTGACATTTTGTGTCTAGTTGTCAACTTCATTTTGATTACAAATTGTTTTTAAATTTCATTAATTCTCTTTCCCTTAAATCCCTTATTGTTACTGTTTAAAGGAAGCACAGTCAAGTAATGAATAGAAGCTCAGGTTGAAGAATCAAAGAGCCGACTTTGAATTCCACTTGAATCGATTACATTCACTTACGTGCTAATACTCTTGGGAAAGGTATGAATCCTCTTCTTCTCCCCCAAGCTATGGGTAAATAACAGGACAGACTGGGTTCTATAGCATTGGTTGGCAACTCGTCTACTGCAGAAAGAAATGGCAACCTATTGGGAGAAAAATCTGCCTTGTCAGTCATGTATCAAAAGATACATGATCGCATAAGCGTGTATCACTGACTGAACTATTTAAAAATACAAATTGAGCCCAAAATGCTGCACTCTATAAATCCTTTTTTGTTTTAACATCAACAGCACCTAAATTGACTGAGAATTATTTAAAATATGAACACAGATTTATACTCATGAAAAAAAAGAATAACATTTCTACTCCTCTAAGTATTTTGTGGCTAACTTGGAAAAAGTAATGACATCAGGTTATTCCAAAAGCTTCAGCAATAATCATTCCAAATTATCATGTAATTTGTCTTAGATTAAATTTCAGACAAGACAGATTTCAGAATTTATGACGAAAAAAAAAGAAGAGTATCCTCAGAGTGCTTGACATATTTGTGAGTATATGTAAAGAGAGTGGAAATAGTCAATAAATAAATACAATCTGTAAATTCCAAATATTGTTCAAAGAATATTCATCACTTGGTTTTAGATGAAGAAATAAAAACACAGTTGGGATATTTAATTTTAGAGCCAGTTTTAAGCGATCCGCCTTCATCAATGTAAATTTTGAAAAATATCCTAAGGGTGAATATATTTGTATCAGACATTTTTGCCAAAAGATGATTTTATTATTTTTTACAAATGTTTCTTGAAATTTCTGTTTGAAGAAGAAAACACTGTACAAAAATTGAACAGATCTTGAAGTGTCTTTAGCAGTTTTTTAAAAACTCTTGAAGTGTGTGATACCAAGAAATAATCTAGAAGGCCAATTTTTTTGAGAGAAATCAAAACATGAATTGTGTATTAGGGGCTTCTGAAATAAATTTGATATTAATATCAGTCCTGCAAATTCTCAAAGAATTGGGAAAATTTATGTAGAAAAAGTCTTTTTTGATGAAAAATCCCAAAAAGCTGAAAAAAGTAAAAGTGCATTGAGTAGACTCAGAAAAAAGTGTTTGTATGAGCAAGAAACTGGTGAGAAAGTGTTCAATTTTGATGTCCCAAATAGAAAGCAATACATTTATAACAATCGTTTAAAGAAGGAACAATATTTTTCTTTTTTAAAGAATCCATTTGACAAAGGATCTCTAATGGTGTGTCAAGTGATTTCAGTCAAATGTAAAGCTTAATTTGTGATGATGGAAAGCAAGCAAAACACTCAGCCTTGCATAGAAAGGTGAGAGAAATCTTATCCTTTTTACAAATTGCCATTAAAGAAGAAATGTTGTATTCTAGCAGAATAATACAGCCATTTACAATTCTAAGGTCAGCAAAATTGGAATTGCAAGAGCATCAGGGTTGCAAATTCTTCACACTGAAATCTAATTGAAAACTTGTGGAGCATCTTTTCAAGATGTCTCCTAACAAAGAAGTCAGTTTGAAAAGAGAAACAGTTTAGTCCCTCACAGAAATTGATGTTGGGATGAAATTCGGCTTAAAACATTGAAAAATAGGTTAATTCAGATTTTACAATCCAAATGAAAAGGTTCATAATTCTTAATTATTATCCTTTTCAGGTATTATAACTGCATAATCATTTGTATGAAATAAAACAAAAGGCTTGGTTTTTAATGCAGAAGTCCAATATGGACATGTGACTAGGGGATAAAACTGCCCAAGACCCCTTATTATTTCTCCTACAGAGAGATGCCTCACTTGCCAGAAATTAATTGTATCCCTCTCTCAAAGGTAAAGTACTGCTTGGTGAGGATGAAATTGAAAACAATTTCATATTGTCTTATACTCATTCCCATCCTTGGAATGTGATTTTTTTCAAAATTTTATTTGTTGACTTACAGTTCTTGTAGTACTTGAATGCAAATTTCTGCTGTTTTTTTTTTTTTTTTTTAAAATGCTCCTATTATTCTTTTCTGGTTAACTTTCTTCCATATTAAAGAATAACCTCAATAAATTATAAACTAATCTAACGATTAATTGAAAGAAATGTGTGAAATAGAGGAATAATTTCATTCAATATAATTATTGCATAAAAATTATACAACAAATACTATGATCATTTATAGAAACTAGCAGGATCCGTGGAATTTCCACAGAGCGACTAATAGAATTCTGAATAAACAATAAACTTTATTTTCATTTCTAAACCTAAGCAAATCACAGTATTCACATATAATGTTCACTTCTCCTATGTTAAAATGTTCAACTTCATTAAAAAATGCTCTATTCTGAACTGGCCCCCTCAAGGTTTCAAAACAAGTCTAAAAAAAAATAAAATCAATAAAAAAAAGAAGTAAATTAAAAAATAAAAACAAATTCATGAAATAAGAGTTAAATATAAAACCAATTTGAATGGAAATTGCAAAATGACATGCAAATTACAAATAAGAATTTCAAATAGAAATTTAATAAGAAAATAAGTTAAAGTAAAAATGATTTTTTTCTAGAATTAGGTTCTGATTAGTTAAGTGAAATTAAAGATAAAATTAATTAATTGAAGTATGGCACATACTAAAATAAAATAAATACATAAAATAAAAATACTTAATGAAACAAAAATTCAAAAAGTAAAACTTACTTAAAAATTTTGAAAGGACAATTTTCAAAGCCTATTGAGACACTCTGAAACACAGAAATGAAATGAACAAATTCCACCTTTAAAACACATGACCTTTTAATGGTACTGTTATTTAAGGTCACCCTAAAAAGTTTTCTGAGGTCCATCAGCAAGAGTAAGATGGAGTGGGTGAGGATGTTTCTTTGAAAATTGCTGCTTGTGAGATGCCACTCAGTACTGAAGTATGTAACGGATGGACAAACTAAAGAAAGAAACAAGAGTAATTATAATATTTCCAAATATTCCATATATTTCCAAAGTCCATATGAAGAGATCTGAATAGAATCTGAATTAAAAATAGATTTTTTAATACTTGTATAAATTCTGATACAAATGATATCAGTAATTATTAACAGTATGCCTTGAGAGTAGAATAGGTATTTGCCTTCACAGAAGAATTGGTTATGGCCCACTCATGGTGGGTAACATTGAGAAATTCTCTTTGGTACAAGAATTTAAAAGTTATTCATATAGAAATGTGGAATTTAAAAATTTACTAACTTTTGCTATTTTTGATCTTAAATTTATATGGGTAAATTTCAGCAATCATTGTGTATTACAAGAATTTAATGCATGAAACATCCATTTTCTTTGTGTTCAGTTTCCTCACTGAGAATGACACTAAAATGGTAGCATCATCCACAATCTTATTCTTATGTTTAGATGTTTTTATCCTTAAAGATCTGAAAATTCCTGGCTTTGTTAATTTTGATATTTTAAATTAAAAAAAAGAGAAGGCATAATGAGAGTATGGTTTTTAAGTAAAAGCTAAGATGAAACCTTGTTGAAAAGATTGCTTATTATTTGAAAAAAAAAAGTATATTTATCTGAAAGAGAAATAAAAAAGAAAGAAATATCAGTTAAAGTAAAGAAAAATATTTGTAGTTTCCTGAAAAAAGATTTCATACATTTTGCTTCTGATGAAAAATAAAGAAAATAAATTTTAAATATTTCTGGGAGAATTAAAAATCCTCCCAGAATTCATTATTGGTGGCCACAATCTTAACAGCATAAGATATACAAATGACACAGTGTTGATAGCCATTGTAACCTAGAAAAGGTTACTGAATGAGGAATAACCAAAACGGAAGTTGGAAATGAAATGGTGGTCTTTATGACATCAACAAAATACAATACTCGCCAGCAGCATGAAATAGGTAAACCACTGCTAGTGGTGGACTACTTAGCATATTACCCCCACTTACAATAGTGTCCAACATATTTATGAGGATTGAGACATACCCATTAGTGTACATAGGTATGGTATATAGCAATATGAAACACAGAAAGGAAACTACAACTTCTACAGAAGGTAGGGAAGGAAAGTGAGAAGAATGGACTAAATATACATTGCAAGAAGTTAGAATGCATAGTTGGTTTGCAAAAGGAACATTTGCCAAATATGCAAATCAGTCCTCTTATATGGCAGTGAATTCTCCTCACAGATGTAAAGATTTGAAGCAGCAAAAATGTGCTTCTACAGAAAGATGATGAGAATGCCATGGACTGAACATGTGAGCAACAACAGTTTTAAATAAAAATAGAAACAAAAAGGACACTTATACTTAACATCAGGAAGAGATAGTTGAAATTTCTAGGGCAAATTTCTCAGGAAAGAGGGGTTGGCAAATTTGATACGCACAGGACAGATTGAAGACATGAAATTAAGTGGAAAACATTGCATAACTTACCTAGCAAATTTTAATAAATGGATGGTGGTGCAAGGTTTAGGATAGATAAAAAAAGACTAAATTTATTAAGGAAGGGAAATGGTGGAGAGCTATGAATGCCTATATTCTGAAGGGACACCACACATAATAGAAGAGGAAAGGTTATCTTTTTTATAAATGTTACCTTTGCAGAGTTGATTGTGGATTTTCATGTTGACACTTTTAAATTACTGATTGCCCGTTTTGCCAAATTCAATTTAAAATCATTAGATTTGCCAATTGTTTTAAAGACTTCCAACAAATAAAAGAATTGATGCAGTAGTTTTTCAGAGTCAGTCTGTGTCTAGTAGAAATGTTATAGTTTATCATTAATTGCAGCAAAATCCTGGAAATTTCCCAATCCAGGTGTTGGTTTAAGAAAAGAAAAGAAAAAACAAACAAACAAACAAAAAAGGTCATCAGATGGAGAATGATGTCAAAATTTGTTCAGCTTGTTTTTTTTTGTTTCTTTTGAACTTGTTCACTCTCACACCAAGTTATTTTAACAAGTTGTGAATACAATCAGTTCATTTATTACCATCCGTTGAAATATTTGATTGGTATTTGCAAAGATATAGTTAACCCCAAAATCAATTCCAACTTCTGTAAAGAGCGAGCCACACAATAGAACAGATAATCAGACGGGTGATTAAAATGTTGAACTTGTTAACCATCTCCAAGAAAGCAAGATAACAGATGGTCAACTTGATTTGAGAAATCTTTTCCATTTGTTCAGGTTCATTTGCTATGTTTTGATTTGTCATTTTCATTGTTGATGACATGCTTAGAAATTATGACTAACTCAGAAGAGAGCTTTTGTTATGTGCTGTCCTCCTTCATAATGCAGGCAATAATGGCTCTCCACAACTTCCTATCCTTTGTAACTTTAAGTAGTGTTTGTCTCTTCGCTCTTCCTCTCAGTTTTGTTCTACCATCCATTTACACAAGCTTTTTTTTTTTTAAGTGTTTCACCCCAAGCAAGGTGGGAAGCCACTAGCATGCAAGGGGTTACAGAGAGTTGGAGCTAGAGCAAATAGGAGTGATAGAGGAAAGGATGAAGAGAAGGATAGGATATAGATCAGAGCATCTGGAGATGTCGATTGACATTACATTTGAATAGTTGGAGATTATAGCTATCAGGAAAAAAGGAAGAGGGGAAGGAGTTCCACAGGCAAGAGGTGTATGACATGTTAGATGTATTACTCTGTTTCACTCTACCCTCAATCCTTTTTAAAGTCCTGGGAATGACTATAAACTATATCCAGCAGCAAAGTCTCTGATCAAGAGATTGGGGGTTTTGAGAAGTGTGGAACCATCTCTTAATTGCTGTTGTTCCCATATTTACCCTGAGCCAGGGTGGTAGCACTTGTTAGGGTCCCAGCTACGAGAAAATAGTGTTTTGATTTTTGTTTGGTGTTTCAAAAATACATTATGGTAAAAATACCAGAAATACTTTTAGCAAAAAAATTGACCAGTCGTAATACATTTTTACAGCCAAATGATAATACAGCACTAAAGTACAAAGATACCAGCAATAAATTTTATATACAAGCGTTTCTTGAAAAAATATGTTTGCCCTTATTATGTGCAAAATATCTGTAGTTGAAGCCATAAAATTCTGTACAAAATATTTAGAATTTGACATTAAATAACCCATAGAGCTTGATATTCCACTAAGCAAAAACAACCAACCAACCCTTCAATATATCCTGTGGGCTTCAAATTCTACAGGCTGCATTTTATTTTGGTGTATCTCAGGAATTAAACCATCGTTTTCTGGTGCTAATCAAAAATATCCTTTACATTTTTATTTTCTTTCAAACTTCCTTATTGTTTACATGTTTTGCCCATGGTATTCTCAGAATTCTTCTCTAGAACCACTTCTCTCTTGCCTCATATCACCTCTAAAGATATTGTCCAGCAATCAGTGCCATACAGGATGCCTGATATGACACAGTATTACAGCACTATTTTGTGTTTCTAATGAAGTTTATCAGTTTCTTTATATTTTGTTTAGCTTTTGGAAGGCATCTTTCATTATTCCAGTTCAACTCCACATTTCTGTGTTTGTTTTAAATTATTGTTTTCATAAAATTATTTTTATAAAAACAGAAAAACTTCTTTTTTACCTAAGAAAGAAAAAACATCCATCATTATGGGTAAAAGACATTTGTGTGAAATGTTTCATGAAAATCTGAAACATGACAACATTGAAATTATAGAATTTTGTAATTTGATTACAAGAACAAACCAAATTTTGAAACATTATGGCCAAACTGAAATTCATATCTGAAAATTAAATCCTTTGTGTCTGGTGTTTGGAGTCCCTTAAAGAACAATTTATTTAATGGTACATCTTATAAAATATACATGTAGATGTTAAAAATGTTGCAAGATTGCTAAAATGTGTTTGAATAAAGTTAAACATTATTTTTCAAGCAAGCTAATAATAATGCTTAAATAAAGTCTCCAAATAGTGAATTAGATTTCCATCACATTGATTAATGTAGAAGCATTAACTCTTTTAATCAATTCCAAATGAATGGCACCCTCTTGGAAAATTTGGATCTGTTAAAACTGAATGTCAGATTCATCAACTTCTCTGGTTTTATGCTTCTTGTTATTAGATTTACTTAGGCACTCTTTTATCTCCCAAAATAAATTATTGATGTTAAGTTTGTGATTCATTTCCCAACAATGCTGGATTGCAGAGATATATAGCTGGATTATATATATATATATATATGCTACTAGCAAGCAGAAATTTTTTTCTCCTGATGATGGCCATGTTGGCTGAAAGTAGTCAAGGAATCTAACTGAAATAATAAAAACAAAAAAATATTAATATACAACCAGTGTGTCTGAAGATTTTGATTTTTTAATATTTTTATTGTTCAAAACACAAATATATATATATATATATATATATATATATACATTCCTTTTTTTCTGTTTTTCAAGTATTCGTAATAATTTTTATATTGAGATTAGCTAAAATTGTCTCAAATTCATTGACTATGGAGTTTGTAGGTAATGTGCTTAGTTTTTGTGGTTATACGTATGTCCTTTTCTAGTCAACAAAACCAAGCATGAATTACTTTTTGTCACACTTTGGTAGACTTTGTTGATATAAAACCCACTTTTCTAATGATGCCAGTCCATCAGTAAAATGTGTTAAAATAGAAGTTTTCTAATTTATCTCATATATTTACTATTCTCTTGAATTTTCATCCAAATTTTACTCCCAGGCCTTTATCCACTGTGCCATATATCCTCAAGGCCTTTATCCACTGTGCCATATGTCTTTGAGGACACATGGCACAGTGGATAAAGGCGTTGGTTAGTTCCAGTGACAGGTCCCAAAACAGTGTGAGTTTAATACCCGGTTAAGGCAGTGGAGAACTTGGAGAGGTTAATTAACAGGAGATAACTGATATTCATTAAACATGGCACATGGAACAAGAACAATCTACCCCAGTGAGCAAAATAAAGGTTTCAGTTCGACATTCCAACCACCAGAAGTAGGCTGGAGTGTACAATGGCTGAAACATTGTAATAAATATGGCGACAAAGATGAGGACAATAGTTCGAATAATGTAAATAGTTTACATAATACCTCATCTCAGAAATATTGACAGAAACAGGGCAGAGTGTGCTCTCTTGCATTGGGTGGCAGACCATCTAGCAGAAAGAAAACTCTAAATTAAAACTCCATTTGTGTCTATTTTTGGCTGAAAAGAAAGTTTAAAGAGTGAAGGTCCCTGGAGGTAGATCAATGGCATATCACATCACCTTCTAGCAACTACTGCAGCAGTGCCAGTACCAAACTATATTTGTTTACTCTATTGTCTCCCAAGATGGACAGATACCAAATGATGTATATAACTGATTGACAGATAATTTTGAAACAGAAAGGAACCCTGAAAAACATGATTCTTCATATTTGATATAAGATTTGTTATTGAATCCAACATTGATTATATTAATACATGATTTTGGATGTTAATAAATATGAAGCTGACCAATGGTTATATGAATTGTGTGATCTGGTCTTTTCTTTAAAGTAAATATTCTTCTGAAAAATTTCTAATTCTAAGAAAAGACTAGATCATGCAGTTAATATAAGCATATATATGTACGTCATTTTAATCATTTCACCCCAAGCAAGGTGATAATGCCACTAAGATAAAAGGAGTTACTGGAAGTGAAAGTGCATGACAAGACAATAAAAAAACAGTATGCAGGAAGACAGACAGTCATTGATGTTGCATTTTTAATTCTTGAAGATTATAAGTGGCAGGGTAGCAAGAAACCAGAATAGTTCTACAGGCAAGAAAAGAAACAATTAGAATGCTTAGAGATATCTATTTCAGTAAAACAGTGAGACCTAATTGCCCATCTAGTTGTATTCTTCAATTAATGCTGTCAAGGCACAAAGGAGTAAAGCCCATCAGAACAATTACCATGAAAAGATCACATCACAGTAGTGAAAGTTGAGATGCCAGATCAGGATCAATTACAGAAGCTTAAGATTTAGTCAAGAATCTCAAGATATATAGTAGGAGAACCAGACCAAATATGGAAGTAATATTCAATGCACGGATGAATAGTAGATTTACAAATGTGCAAGGAAACTTGTATATATATGTGTGTGTGTGTGTGTGTGTATATATATATATATATATATATATATATATATATATATATTAAGGTGAACATTGAAGTCAACCCTCAGAGGCAACCTGATAATTGAATTTAGCATGACACAATTTGTCACCTCTGAGTGTTGACTTCAATGTTCATTGTTATATTTACACATGATCTATCACTGATATTGAGCACTTTATACTATAAATATGGTACACCTTAAAGATATATTCCTTCCTAATATATATGTATAATGGAATAACCTGTCACCCCATGAGTGACGACATTATAGGTAGTAACTACTTATAAGTAATCGTAAGGCAACAGATTACTGGAGTCAAGCTAGGATCTGTTGAGTACGACTCAGATTTATGCAAGAACTACTGACCTTCCAATAGGAGCACTCACTACTGAATTGACTTGCGATGATCATGCGCATAACTGTTACCTTATTTCTTCTTGTACTGGTTATTAGAATAAACCTTTTCTTATTTTGTCCATCATGTTTGTCAAGTATATATACCTATTAGCACAGAATATAACATATATATATATATATATATCGTGGCCTGATGATTGCATATAGTATGAAACAGACTGTCGCCTCTAAGTGTTGACTTCTATGTTCACTTTTATATTTACATATGCTCTATCTCTGATACTGAGCACTTTAGCTCATAAATATAGCACACCTTAAGACTATATTTCTTCATATATATATATATATATATATATATATATATTCATGCACACACAAAATATTAAATATACATTTTTTCACTGGTAGCATAACACTAGCACTCAATTTGTGATACTATATATATATATATATTCATCCACCGACAGACTGTTTCACAGCTCATCATTGTAGCTTGACATCTGATTGCTTCAGGCCGTGAGTGAAACCCAACCGATTTGGTATCAGTCAGACATTCTAATCTCTAGGCCATTGATACCTGGCAGAGAGAAAGGCGATTTTTGCATATTTATTTTTTTAATAAATGCACCAGTCACTCGGAGAACTCAGTTGCTAGGAGAGTCTTTCATTATCAGCAGTAATAATCACTGTTTACAAATTCATTCCTTACTCTCCACTGTGCTCAACTGATTAAATTATTTTATTGAGAGCTAATATCATCATCCACAGACTGGCTGTTTTGCTGTATCACAGCTCATCAATGTGGTTAGACATCTGATCACTTAGTGTCCCCCATCAAAATGTATATCTACTTTTTTGTTAATATCAGTACTGTTTCTTATTCAAAAATGAATGACTTTCACTATGAAATATTATTAATATAAAAAAGTAAGACAAGTTGTCAAGATATATTTTGTCCTTAGAATTTTTTTCTGTAAAAATAGGAATTCTCCCACACTTACAAAAGATTGTTTATTGCAACATTCCATATGATGAACGGGTTTCATTATCAGCCAAAGATAATATTAACAAAGTCACATACAATAAGAGATACTTTCTCTCAAAAGACATTTGGATAAACTTTAAGAAAGTTTCCAGAAATAGTGATGTGCGGGAACAACTCCAAATTTGAAGAGTATGTTCAAGAAGAAACGCCTGACTGAATTAGTGACCCTCAGAATAGCTATTAAGAATGATGGTATCTTCCAAGATCAATTCATTCTTGTCAATTATATTTCAATGCGCCCAACTGTTGCCTTGAACTGATTCAAATGTGAATCTCAACCCTTTGCCGATGGGTACCAGACAAATTCCAAATTACATTCTGACTTTATCATTAGTGTTCTGATTTACTTTCAATTGAGTAGTAATTCAAATCTTCCTTCCAGTTTATCAATGAAAAATCTTCAAATGATTTTGAAATTCTTACTGTGACCAAAATCTTTTAATCTCTTCTATGAAAAGCATTTTTTTGCACCATTTGTGTGTATGTGTTTCTGAAATATAAAAAAAAGAATAAAAGTTCAGATAATCTTTTTTTCTTTCCAAAAATGAAAGAACAAGTATTGAAAAGTAATAAGAGAAAATTTAAAATTTTGAAATCACTTTTTATCAATCCAGGATTTATTTGTATAAATATCTTCATCTTTGTTGTTTTTATCACAATATTTCAATTGCTGTGATTTTTCACTTTTATAATTTCCTTTTTATAATTTCCCATATATAATTAATCCAGTAGGCCTCTCTTCTCAGCATCAGAGTTTTTCAAATTCTCTTTGTCTTTTTTTTTTTTTGTTGTAACTGTTTTCTGGAATCTTTGATTCACAAATCCAATATAATCTATCAGAGAAAAATGATTGCAATCAGCACTTGAGAAATACTGTAGAACACTTCAACCAAGTCATAGTGATAAAAATAACAAGAATAAGGATACTGGATTAAATAACCCACAGGAAAAGAAAATTGTCAGAAAAAGAAACAACCCTCATTTGATAACTGCCATAATTTCTTGATTCTCACTGTGTGGTGAAATGAAGGTTGAAATTCAGAACACAGTCTAAACTTATATTTCCAGACTGAGTTGCTTCCCTTTGTGATGAAAGTTATCTTTGTCCTTTGGTGCTTGTTTTCAGCTATTAAATGCTTATGCAATGCCATGACACTTAGTTAAATACTAGTGACTTTGAACCAGTAAAATTATTATTGTGCTAACACTTCACATTGTTTGTTTAATACTTAATTACTTTCATGTTAAATGTTCTGGAAACAAAAGGAATTTATTAAGAGTCAATAACTTTAGAAGTTTTACTGATTGACAGAATAGTAGATAAACTTCTGTCTGCTATTTCATGCCTGACAGGGTTTATATTTGAAACTGATATGAAAATGGCTCTTTTCCATTTCCCAACATGTTTTTAGTCCCACCTACAAAAACTTTTTGTTTATCTATTTAACACGCTTGACTGATTCACCTGATGGAATTTTTTTTTGTAAAACAAAAAGAAATGTTTACTATTTGAAATTTTCTCATCTCTTTTATCCAAATGCCCTTCATTGCAACTCTTTTAAAACTCTCTGTAAAACTGATTTAAGGATTAAGGATTATCTCATAAAAGTGTAAGATATAGTTTCCAGTGGGATGAAATTATCTCAGCCTTTATTTCAGTCCAGAATTTTCATTGTTTTTATTTCTAATATCAGAAAAATATTATCAATTTTTATTGATGGGATACATTTGTTCAACAGTGTAAAATGATACAAGTACCAAATGTTATCTGAAAGCTCATTTTACTAAATATCCTCATTAGATCTAGACTCTCATATTGATATCATAAAGTTCATTTTCCTAAATATCCTCATTAGATCTTGACTCTTATATTGATATCATAAAGCTCATTTTCCTAAACATCTTCATTAGATCTAGACTCTCGTATTGATATCATGAAGCTCATTTTCTTAAATATCCTCATTAGATCTAGACTCTCATATTGATATCATAAAGCTCATTTTCCTAAACATCCTCATTAGATCTAGACTCTCGTATTGATATCATAAAGCTCATTTTCCTAAATATCCTCATTAGATCCAGACTCTCGTATTGATATCATAGAGTTCATTTTCCTAAATATCCTCATTAGATCTAGACTCGCGTATTGATATCATAAAGCTCATTTTCCTAAACATCCTCATTAGATCTAGACTCTCGTATTGATATGATAAAGCTCATTTTCCTAAATATCTTTATTAGATCTAGACTCTCATATTGATATCATGGAAGGTGTCCAACTCATTCAGAAATTTTAAAAATATCATCCATCTCTAGTTGTTTTCTCAAATCAATGATTAAAAATCACGTCAAGTGAATGAATCTTCTAGATCTTAAAGAAGATGACCCTACATGAGATTTAGATCTTAAAGGAAACTATTCCTCATCAGAACTTGTTGATTGGCACTATAGAATCATAAACAAGGAAGTACTACAATCTAGCCTGGTGGACAAAATAAAAGGCTCAGTATGAAATTCTAATCATCTGAAGAAGGCCAGAGCATACAATGTCTGAAACATCATAAATGTGGCAACAAAGATGAGCACAACAGTCCAAACAATGTAAATAGTGCAAATAATTATAATACCTCATCCCAAAAATATATTAAGAAGAAATTTAACAACTAACAAAAACCATGTCATTTGAAAATTCCAATGGCAATAACAACAAAAATGAGGAACACATATAGCTTCAAACATTGTTTTTCATGGATACTCATGTGTTATAATGAAACAAGCAAATCCCATCTTCTCTCTGTTCTCTCTTGCTTGTAACTGTGAAATCTGTAAAATTTAGCATTAAAGCTGAATTAATAAAATAAAGTTTCATGAGCTTCTACTTAGAGGTCTTGCTATATTACAACATGTTTGAATAGATATTTGATATTTTTTAAATAGTGTAAATTAAAAAATGAATTAAAAATAACTCCACTAATTCTCTGGAAACTGCTTTGTTTACATTTTGGATAGGAACTCAAGCAGATATCAGCTTTCAAGCAGAAATTTTGAACAAGGGGATGTGTCCATTGGTTAAAAGGGTAGACAGAACCTTGCTGAGCTGGTGATGCTCTTTCTGACCAAGCAGCCTAAAGGATCAGAGGGGGTTTTCTCCCTATAAAGGGAGATATGGGTCTGAACCTTGTAGGAGAGCCCATTTTCTTTATTAAGTTTTCTCAAGTGCTCAAACTGAGACATCACGGAATGTTAAAAAAAAAAAAAAAGAAAAAACAAGACAGAGTGTCCATTCAAACATGGTTATGAACTAAAAAAATAACATTTGAAGATTATATATATATATATATATATATATATATATATATATATATGTAGATGATGGAAGCTGTGTCATTCAGGAAAAAGCACAAATATTCTGCTGCTGTCACTGTGTCCCTAAAAACAAGATGGCCAACTAAAAACAAAAAAATGCCAAAGTAGCAGACATTGTTGAGATGTATGTATGACAGTCAAACAGTAAGTAATGATAAATGGATCTCAAGGTGCCTTTTATATTTTTGATGAGAGTCAAACTTTCTTTAAGTCTTTTTCAAGAAAGTAGCTTCTTCAGTAAAGTCTATTCCACAAGTAGTTTCTAAGACAATCTATTATTTCCATAGAATTTCATCATTTTTAAGAAAAAATTCAACCATCGAACAAGAATCATAAGAAGTTTATTATTACAAGGTGTATAAAAAATTGGAATTTTTCATTTTTGTTTTGTTTGTCATTTTTTGAGGTTCCATAAGGATTAGTAATTGGGATTAATAATGTATGAAAGAAAACAGGTCTATTATATATAACAATATTAAAAAACAAGCAATATCCTAAATTTATTCAGTACCAATAATCAAAATAACCATTACTTATTGTAAGTTTTGTGTTTGTATGAGGGGTACTGAAAGTTTTCAGCCTGACTCAAACCATCTCAAAATCAATATTTTAATGACCAAACATTAGGATACTTATTTTTGGGAAGTAGATCTAACTGAAAATCTATCTATCTATCTATCTATCTCTCTCTCTCTCTCTCTCTCTCTCTATATATATATATATATATATATATATATATATATATATATATATAATGTGTATATATATGTAGATGTCAACTAGTGTATCATGAACAATGTGACTAAAATGTGCAGGAGCCCCATGAAGCATGAACTACATCTGTCTTCGTATTAAAAGGGGTAAATCCTCAAGCAGGTCTGGAAAGGTGTTCAAAATAAAGTCCCCATTTTTTACTGTTTTTAAACTACAATTCTCCATGATTTTCTCTTGTACATTGATATCTGCTTGATGCATATCCAAATGTAAACAAATGACATCACACATTAGGAAATGGATAAAGTCCAACAATTATTTTAAGACATTTTTTATGCTTATACATTTGGATATGCATTGAGCAGATATGAATGTGCGAGAGAAAATCATGGAGAATTGTAGTTTAAAAACAGTAAAATCAACCTTGCTAACCAAATTGCTTCTCTGTAGCTCAGTTGGTAAAAGCACATCAGGCTACATGACGGTTCAGTATAGGATACAGCTTCAATTTCTGTCGGAGGATGCATATTTTCTTTGAAAATTTCTTGCACATTCAGGCTGGTAAATGCTGTTATTATAAACAGAGCATTTACTTAAATATTTGTATCTATAAAAAGAACATATAAACATAAAATATGTCCTAAAATAATTGTCAGACTTTGTTCATTTTATAATATATACAGAGAGAGAGTGGTTTTAATGAAAAAATAGACATTTTATGTCTGTTAAATTTTATTTTTTTTTGTTTCACTAATGTAGTTGTTATATATAAAATAATGAAAATTATTTTTTTGTAATCGCGACTTTCAACTCAGATGAGAAAAAAGAAAATGAAGTGTCTTTTAAAAAGCACATGGCATCTCTATTTATTCAAATTATCATTTTTTGTTTTTTTTTAAGCTAAATCCAATGAGGTGGAATGCAGGAACTCATGTGATGGCAATGTGTAATAACGTGTAATAATGTTTCTTATATGCATTCAAGAATGCAGCGCCTCAGTCTATTGATATTTTTTATTTATGGATGATTTACTTAAGCACTGATTATAAATAACTTCAATACTCTTCAGGTTTTTTTAACCCTAATATTACTAGGAATGAGATGTCTAATATTTGTCTAATTCTTCTGGTGCTTGTTAATATTTTATTTAATAGTAATTTAATCAGGTAAATGACACATGAGTCTGTGTGAAAGAGCAAAAGTTGTATCACCAGTGTAAGATATTTTTTTTATATTTGGGTGCAAAAGTTTAAAAATAAAAAAAAAATCCAATTCTTTAGTTTTGACTGGGATAAAATTTGCAGTGTATATTCTTAAATTCTTGTTCTAAACTATGGAAACTTTGTATAAAAAACAACCAAAAATAAAAAAATTTATAGGATACAAATTGTTTATTACAAAAATGTCTACAATTAAAGAACAAACACTATTAGTTATATATAGTTAGGTGATTTAAATAAAATTCATCAACAAAATCTGGTAATATAGACAAATATTACTTATGTGTCTGTAACATTGTTTTGTAAGTTATCAAAATGGCAAGCTTTTTTGAATTTGATGGATCACTCAGGTTTGAGTTTACACAGTGATGACAATTTTTATTATTGCAAAAGAGATTAATTTATCTAAGAGTGTAATTTCTAGAATCTAGCTTTGTGATGAGACTGGCTACGTTGTCTCATTTGAAATGCCAAAGTAGACTCTTCAGCAGGATCAGGTGATTCAAAGATTCTTTGTGGTGGATTGTTTTGATACAGTAATGGTAATTGTGTGTCAGATAACCAAAGAATTTCAAGTAATTTCCCAAGTATAATACGCCTTCATCCATAATATGCATCCCTAAAATTGTGCTGAAAGTGTGGGAAAATGCTTCTACTCACACATAATAAGCAATCCTCGTTTGGTAATCAAACCATATAAATTGTACCTTTCCAACTTCATTATGGCGAACGTTTGCTACTCTTATTAAAAAAAATGATTTTAAACAAAATAAATATTATAATTTAGTTTTATGAGAATTCTTTATTTTATTTTACATTTGTAAATATTGTTATGTACATATGATTGTTTTTAACATCCTTATGGGGGTTGCGATTACCAAATGTTAGTGTCAAATTGTCATATGTTTGTGGTCAGTAGTCATTTCACAACTGAAATCAACCTATGAAATGGTAATTTTTTAAAGATGTTTTTGTACCTGTGCATAATAATAATAACCCTAATTTTGCTTATTATATTTTTAGAAAAAAAATGCATATTATACATGGGGAATAATAGTTGGCATAAAACTTGTTTCACATTATTTATGTGAAGCAGTGCCATACATACATTCTCTACCATCAATATATGTAAATACAGAAATAGACACTGAATGTTTTATGTGTGAATGCAATCTTCAGGCCATGTGCATTGTGTTTTGACTTAACTATATATGCATTAACAGCATGTACTCATATACACATTTCCAAAACTGCATATTACTTGGTCAATCAGAGTGAGTGCGTCTACAAAGATCTCAGCATTCCTGAGACATTCCTCTTTACAGGCATTATGTTTCCCTTATAAAGTGCCTCCATTCAGTATGATTTAAAGTCAGTTCTTCCAAATGCTGCACTTGTGCAATGCATTCAGATTATCCTTCAGATTATATTTAAACCTTTTATTTGGTTTCTGTTGTGGTCATTTTCTTAGAGTTCCCTGAAGAAAAGTTGCTTGGAAACCCTGTTTATCACCCATTCTCACAACGTATCCTGTCCATTGCATTTGGTTGAGGATTATTATTGTTTCAATTTTCTTTCATTCACATCTTTGGAGGATAACAGTGTCGGGAATTAAAGACTGCTGTTTGATATTGAAATCACGCAAGCCATTTTATATGCTTCCAGATATGTTGTCCATGTATCAAAAAAGTATAGCAGGACTGTTTAGACACAAGACATATACACACTTGATGGTAATTCCTCTATCTGACCAAATTCTATTTTCCAATTTACCAAATGCAACACTTGCATTCTGAATGTGTGAAAAAAACTCAGGATCCAGGGCACTGTCTTTTGATATAGTACTTCCAAAGTATGAGGAAAGTCTCAGCAACCTCCAGCCTGGTATTTTTCACAAGTATTATTGGCTCTTTGTCAGGTGAAGGGGTGAACATTACTTTTGTCTTATACAGATTAATCCTTAGTCCAAAAACATCACAAGTGTCAGAAAAACAATCGATTATGAATTGAAAATCTTCTAGGTCTGCTACAAAATCTGCTTCATTACCAAAATCAAATTTTGGATAAGGCACTGAAAGTTCTTAGATTAGGGTTTTGAATCTTCTAAGATTGAATATTCTTCCTGGTGTCCTAAATCTCAAGGAAACTTCTGCCTCAGAGTCCTTAAAGGCATGTGATACAAGTATAGCATAGTAGATTGGGTAAAAGTGTTGGTGCAAGAATGTCATCTTGCTTTACTCCATTCTACACTGCAATCTCATTTGAAAGTGAGCTGTTGAATGTGAGGCAAGCCTTCATAGCACTAAATGGCTGTTGCACTAAGTTGACAAAAATGGAAGGGTAACTAATCTTACCAAGAATCTTCCACAAGGTATCATGATTTATGGTGTCAAAAGCCTTGGTCAAATTCATGTAAAACTGGTACAATGATATTCACAGTTCAATGCATTTCTCCTGCAGCTGCCTGGCTCAGAAAATCCTATCCATAGTACCCCATGAAGCTCTAAAACTACTCTGTACTTCTGGAATAATTATAAGGTATATGTTCTTTATTAGACTATTTCATATGGGTGATGCCTTTATAAGTGATCACATACAGATTTTGAATCCTTGCCTTTAAAGAGTGAAACCAAAATTCCATCGAACCAATCCTGAGGCACAGGAGTGCCTTTACAGACCAGAGTGATCAAGTTGAAGACAACTGGAGCAACACAGTCCCCCACCAAAATGCAGTAATTCCACTTGGATGCCATAAAGTCCAGGTACTTTGCTGATGTTGATTTGTTTGGTAGCAATCTTGAAGAGTGGGAAGGATCTACATATAGTAAAATAAATTTTAAAAAATAACTAATTCTGTGGCAAATTATGACTATGTCATCAACTGGAGATGGGTTAAAGAACAGCTCGTTAAAATTTTTAGTCCATCATCTCAGTTTGCTTTTGGGATCCTTAATAGTTGTTTTGCCATCAAGTGATTTTTGGTGGAATAACAGGAGATGTGTTAGGACCAAAAATGATACAAAAGACTATGCAAACTCTTTGAGTCATGTCTGTCAGAAACAGTTTGAACTTCTTTCAAGAGGTTTCCTCTTCTTGAAAATTATAATCATATATATAGGGGGGGGAGCCAAATTTACAATATTTTTAGACAGGAGTTGAAAGACCTTTGTAAATTTTGCTTCCCCACCCTATATATATATATATATACCCATGCCAATAAGTGCATCTGTCACTTCAAGATGTCATTGATTTCACAAGTGGTTGGAAAACCTTTGGGAAGTTGCAGTCTCATTAATTCTCCCCAGCTGACTGATATATTTATAGATGTAGGATTTTGCAAGCAAATAGACATCTCTCCAGCATATCCCATCAATGTTTGATTGGGTTCATGACTGGATAAACATAGTGGCTGTACAATTAATTCAAAATCTCCAGAATACAGCTCAAAAAACATCTGGGCAACTTCAGCACCCAATTACACATTACATTATCCAGTTTGAATAACTATTTGTATTAGAAAAGTTTACCTTGAATCCTACTTTTTGGAACATTTGATTGAGGATGTTGATTTTCTGTTCAATATCATTCTTATCCCATCTCTGACTGTCAATGTCATTAATGTATCACTCCTCATCATTAGTACATCAATCTTGGGAGGGAAAACAAGATCATTGTTTTGTATTAGTAGATTCATTTGCAATGTGGTATAGAATGCATAAATGATCTGTGCCCATATCTTTGTATCCGTGCACTTGTAAGTGTAGTGTCTACAAAAATGTTATACAGACGAGGGTGCTCCTTTACACCTTTCACAAAAAACTGTGACAAAGCAGTCACCAGTTATTGACATGTTATATTTAACAGGTCCCCATGAGGGATGTATGTGGCACAAGGCTGAGTTTACTGTGGGTTCTCTGAGCCTGTAGGCTCACCCAAAAATATTCCCTTAGAACCCATATAAATAGGTTCAGGGCCTGTCTACCTCCTCAGATGAAACTTTGCCTTTTGGTAAAGCCTTGTCCGGGTTCCTCTCTGCCCAAGGCAGAGAGTTTGACAGTAATGTACAATCTATTCACCTATTATTGACATGTTAAGGCAGAAAAGCAAATGTAAACTCTCTTATTAACATACACTACACCATTATGGAATGACCATGCATGGTACTTCGTTGACAAATATTGATGCCTAAATACACCCGCTTCAAATATATATATATATATATATATATATATATATATATATATATATACACACACACACACATATATTTAAATAAGTTTTTTATGGTACAAAATTTAACAATACCTAGGAAAAAAGCAGAAGTTATATGGCATTTTTAAAAAAGCTAAAAAAGAACAACTAGTTTTGTCCCAGGACTTATCAAGTTTATTTTTCTTGGATATAAAAAATATATAAGCATGTAAATTAAATTAATATAACAAATGGAAAGGGAAAAAAATGAATTTCAAGAAACTAGAATCCAATAACATTCAGACGCAGTAAGCATTCCCTCTGTTTACAAAGGGAAGGCCCACAGGATCTGATATAAAAGGATTCTCGAAACATGAGGTGATATGTGGAGTGGGACGTGGATAAAATCAAAAAACAGTCCACACTAAAATCAACCACACAATTCCTGCTATTTATTACATGCTCAGCAATAGCATATATATATATATATATATATATATATATATATATATATATATATATAAATAAAATGGATTAATTCTGACATTTAATACTATTCTGTTTATACGTTATTTTTATAGATAACAATTAGTTAAGTAAATGCTCTGTTTTTAATTAAACAGTATTAATTATATTTACTGGCCTGAATGTTCAAGAAATTTCGTAGAAAATATACATTCTCCAACAGGAATTGAACCTGTATTCCTATCTGGAAACTGTCATTTGGCCTGACATGCTGTACCATTCAGCTATAGAGAAGCATCTGGTTAGCAATGCCCAAATTACTGTTTACAAACACAATCTTTGATGATTTTCTCAATTGATTATTTCTGTTCACAAAATGTATCATAATGTAAACAATGAAAACATATAATGAAATGGATTAAGTCTGACAATTATTTAATGTATTTTTCTGTTTATACATAATTTTTATAGATACAATTTATTTAAGTAAATACAGGTTCGATTCCTGTTGGAGAATGCATATTTTCTATGAAATTTCTCAAACATTCAAGCCAGTAAATGTAGTTAATACTGTTTAATTAAAAACAAAGCATTTACTTAAATAAATTTTATCTATAAAATTAATGTATAAAGAGAAAATATATTCTTCATAGTCTGAAGAATGTTGTCACTTAATGTTAACCTCACTGTTCATTTTTATATTCACATACACTCTCTATCTCTGATATTGAGCACCTTTACCCATAAATATAGCATAACTTAAAACTATACATTTATCACATGCACATAATATATATAATGCAGAATTTTATGGCATCTGAGACACATGAGTTTTGCTTGGGTTGGCATCTGAAATCTATGTGAATATTTTCAAAGGTTCTTTTTTTTGTATGAATTTTTTCAGGATATTTTTGTTGCTTTTCTTTCTGAAAGATGAAATTATGGTTAAAATATTCTGAATTTTACTTTCTCAGCCAATCTATGGACATTTTTACTGCAAAAATTTGTTTTTTTCTTTTTCCAAAGTATCTAACAGAATTTTTTTAAGCTGTAACCTGCATAAATTGTAAAATATATTCTATCCCATATCTGAACAAATGTCAGCCATTTTAGGAGTTTGAGACATTGCTTAATTCAACTGGGCTTAACCTTGTCATTTTTATCATCGTTTTTTGGGGTTTCATATTAGAATTACTTTCTTCCTAAAGAGTTTTCAGATTGAAGTATTGACAACAGTAAAATTTCTTAGTCATAGAAATCTGAAGAAAAGTTTTAATTTCTATTCAATTTTTCATTTACAAGTCAGATTTATTTGTCATCTTTTTTGTTGAGTCTTGATTTATTTTCAAACAACCACTATTCTTATTCATGACATTTATCTTTATTACTAAGAACCATCCAATTAAAATTTTATCCCTCATAAAATTTTATATCCTTTATACCTAAATCAACCATTTTGTCTGAATGAGTTTGTCTTGCTAATGATTTACTTGATCTCTCCTTAGATATACTCGGATGTTTTTCTGCTTTAAGGGAGCAGGACATTATTAGAATTTGCTAAAATTAAAAATATTTCAGTTTGCCAAAAGTTTTCATTCAATTTCACAAGTATGGAACTCTCAGTACTATTTTCTGAATTGTTTGGCCCAGTTGGCATTGGCTCAACTGACCAATCAGTCAAGTGTGTTTAATGATATTATCTGACTGTTTTTCTCTATCTCAAAAGCAGACCTGACTGCTTTTCAATTTCAAGTTGATCTATCTCACTCCCAAGTTTGAAGTGAGAAAGATATTTTTGATACATCAGAAACTCTACCTAAAATATCAGAATGTGGCTTTAGGTTTACAAAGATAATGAATGAGATTTTACTGAAATTTTGTACCCAGCGGAAAACGGAAAATGAATTTTGGAAAGAATTTGTTAACTTTGTGAAGAAAATCTGAAATGTTTTGATATAAATCTATGAAGATACAAAAGCATCATATTTTTATTGAAAGAATAATCTTATTTATAAGCACAAGTCTTAATTTGCCATCACTGATAATGGATGGAGAAGCCACTTTTCTGTCAGTGTCTGGTCAAGTTATTTATGGTTGAGTGAAATTTTTCACTGAATTTATACTGCTGGTTTCAATTTATTGAGATGATTGCTAAAAATATCTTCTCCAAAATTTTTTAGACAAATTCTACAGATACATGCTGGGATTTTTTCCTAACCAATAAAATGGACTACTACTGGGTCTCACCTGCCAAATTTTTGTCTTTTCTTGTCTTGAAGTCAGAATGCTACAATCACTTCACTGAATCCAATTTGTATGTTAACACCATTCTAACTTTCTGTCTAAATTTATGGAATGAGGATTTATCATTATTTACTCTATTTATATTTAGACTATTGTCTTCATCTTTGTTGTTGTTATCACAACATTTCGACCATTGTACCCTCCATCCATTATCAGGTGTATGTAACAATAAAAGCATTGGTTTGTTAATTTGGTGACAGAATGGTTTAAGTTCAGTCCCTGGCTTGGGCAGTGTGTACTTGCACTCAGTTGAAACAGGAGAGCAATACCTGAGCAGTACTAAATAAAAATAAGAACTAGATGAGATATCCCCATTTGTATCTTTTACAGAACTAAAAGATACAAACAGCCAGACCAAAATATATTTTGGCAGCTTCAAGAGAAGATGGTATAATCACAAGTAATCCTTCAAGCTAGAAAGACTTAAGAATTCTACCAGACTAGCCAACCATCTGTGGAAATTAAAAGAAATAAATAACAAAGATCCAATTGTAATCTGGGAAATATTTTAAAAAAAATCCAAACCTTACAGCACTCATAGTGAGATCTGCAATCTCTGCCAGGAAGAAAAGTTAACAATAATAACATTTCCAGACCAGAAAAAATCTTCTGAATGAGAAATCAGAAACAATGATAAGATTGCTTACTCACTAAAAAGTTCATTTTGAGTTCATGTGAACCAGGATGAAAGTATATTCATTTCATATAAGCCTCCCACCTCCAATACAATTTCAATAACCTTGCTTTTTCTCCTCCCTTTCTATTACACTTTGCCTTGTGAATTTATCTATTTTTTAAATAATAAAGCATTAGGAAATTATTTAGCCTGAATCACCTGATGATACTGAAAGATCGAAACCAAGGTAGTGTGATCAGCGGATCTCCTAATTTTTAAAATTTGAAAGCTCTGCCTGCTAAATTTTTCTTTTCATTTCTTTTATTTATACATACATTGATCACTTTTTAATACTACTGTTTCCTTGTTTAATTCAACTCTGACCAATAACTTTATATATATATATATATAAAATGATAAATATAAAAGTGGACACTGAGAGGCAAAAGTCTGTTTCTCTCAATGTTGCCCTCAGTGTCTACTCTTTAATTTATATATATATATATATATATATATATATACATGGGGTGCTGAAATGTTCTTAGCACAATCCACTTTCCAAATTCTGACTAAATGACCAATTATCAGAGTTTACAGGGAAGAAGCTATTTTCTTCTTGTCAGGCTGAGAACCAGCCCTTGTGTTGTGTATATATATATATATATATATATATATATATATAATGCATGATGTCTATCCATCTGTATTTGCATATCAGTTTTCACAAACTGCACAGATACTGCATCCTAATTTTAAGCAAAGGTCAGAGAGCCAATCTTTGAACTGAGACTGAATGCACAGATACACTGGTCTCAGACAGAAGTGTCACTCTATATGTGTATCATCCTGCTATTTTTGATGGATTCTATGCTAGTATACTACACAGTATCAGATTTTATGATGCAAGTCAAAATTTTCATAATAAAGTTAGCATTAACCAACTGATGCTGCTAACAATTTCCAAATGTACTTATGTTCAAAATACATTAGGTGAGTTTCATCTTCTATTTCTCCTCATTAAAAAAGATTAACTTCTTTCGGAGATCTTGCATTTTATTATACAAACAAATTGTGATATAAATTTGTATTTATACAGAACTTCAAAAGATTTAGGCCAAGAAACTATATATTTGATTAAATTTGTTAATTTGCTTTGTGATATTATCACTTTACAGTAATGAAAACTTTTCATAGGCATCAGTTTTAATTGCAATTAAATTCTATTCTCATATCCATTTCTTTTAATGATGGGCCACAAGATTTCTATTGAATTAATATCTGAAGAGCCTGAGTGCCATTCTATTAATTTGATTTCTTTGAAACTGTTTTTTGGCAATATAGATAAAAGACAGACATGCAGAAAGTGTTTTGCAAGTATTTATTTTTTAACTTAATACTTCTTGATTAAGACTTGTACCACTCAAAAAACCTTGTAATAATTCTGTGTTTATCTTGACCCATCATCAACTTTGAAGGCACTTATAATTTAAATACCAATGTTACTAGACTAGAATGTTTCTCAACTTCCTGCTCAACTAATTTCATGAAGGCCCTAATTTCTAGCCAACCACCATGTCTATTCAATATCACTCTATTACTAAAAATTTCTGTTGAATTGTATTTTGAGTATAATTTGAACAAAATAGTTTTCAGAATTTTCATCTCCTGTACATTGGGTCATTTTCTTCCTTTCTTTAAAATAATGTTTTCTTTTCAATTTAAGTCAAATATTTCACTTGTCTTAAACCAAATTATACCTTCATTATGTTTTTTGTAGTGTTTTATTATTCATGTTTATTTTTATGAGAATCTCTTTTAAATGAAAATCAGAAATTCAAACTCTAATACTTTTTATTGCTTACCAACCATAGAAAATGTGATTTGTCCAGATATAATTAACATTTTGCTCAATATTTGATAAGATTTTTCATCAAGACATTTTACCAAGAATCAAGTGACAATTTATAATCGTTTTTAAGCTTACTTTCAATTGGCTAAAACTAATATTTAGCATAATTCATTCTCTTATTTACAGACAAACCAGAGATGATCTGAAAAAGTCAAAGCAAATTTTCAGCCTGACAACTTCAGACAGTTTTTTTTCTTTTCCTTTTATTTCCAAAATTCAATCAGACATTTGAAGCTGGCTCAATTTCTGACCAATAGGTTATGGCAGATATGACCTATTTGCAATGGGCATTACTGTATTATAGAGTTATACTACATTCAATCTACAGCTCCTGGCTAAACATTAACCTAAAAGATAACTCAACTTTGCATATAAATCTCTCTTATTTACATATAATATGACTGTATTATTAGGTTAGAATTAATTTAGGCAAAAGTACTGGTAGTCTATGGAATCAGAGAAAACATTAGGTTACCAGATTTCTTTACAGGTGGAGAATATTAGTTTTAACTATTTTTAGAGAAAAATGTGGAATATTTTGCTATTAAATACAGTAATTATTGGGTGTTTTTTGTGTGCATTTGCCTAACTGTTGTATGCACTTGCGTCTCAATATTCTTCTGGGTTCAGTGAACTGTGATTATGATGATGAGGCAGATATAAATATACATTTGTAAAGCCTACATTTTATTGGCTGACTTGTATGGACTGAGATAAAATATATTTCTTTTAATCTATTTATCAGATCATATGTACCAAGTGTTTATATAACCAATAAAGTCATGATAAAAAGGCATGATTTATTGAGAAAAGACATGAAAATGTTGTTTTACATTCATGCATACTTTACACCGTCTTAATGTGAAAATGCAATAACAACAACAACAATTGTATTTCACTGCTGACTCTATTTGAAACTTGGTAGATGAAGACAGTCTTACTTTTTCTTCTTATTTCTGACCACTGACTTTACTGCTACTCTTCCACTTCCCTATATTGGATCAATCATAAAAAAACATTTATGATTAAAGACTTAATTTTATACATTTTTGTTAGCACACATTTTAGTTTCTATAAATAAAGAAATAAGAGAAAATCAGTGCCCTGAAAGGATATTGTATTCCTTGTAATGATATTATAAATGATAATTTGAGACTCAAAAAGTTGTTTTGTACATTTATGGTGTAAAGCTGTTTTGTTATAACCAAAATCTGCTTGTATTTCTGCAAATGTACAAAATTAAGTCATGAAGAATTTCTTGTTTGTCACTGGCTTTGTTCCTTCATTCTGTCAGGTTTTTCTTTTAACAAAAAAAAAAAGAAGATATTTACAAGAAAAGAATAAAATTGACAATATAAAATTTAGAAAGATCAAAGGAATTTAGCCAAAATTAACAAAATATACAAAAAATTGTGCCCCTGGCTCAAATTTGAATCAACAATATTAAGATGAAGAAAAAATAGGTGAGGAACTGAACTTTTTCCCTTGGTTCACAACCCCCCCCCCCAAAAAAAAACAAACAAACAAAAACAGATGTAATAACAACAACACAACAAAAGGAGAATAATTCTTGAATGTATTTAAAAAAAAAACAACTCCTGAGCAATCTCAATAAAGGTATAGAATGATGCCAAGACACTATTAGGTGAAGAGGTGTGAACACATAAAGAATCATTAAAAAGCTTCACCAGCTTTGAACCTGTTTGAAAGTGAGTGACATATAAAAAGCAAGCCTAAATCAGAAAATGTAGGGATATCAAGATTGTTTTCAAAATGGAAATGTCTGATTATCTTGACTTTGACTTGAACCCAGAGATGAACCACTAAAATCCATAGGATATCTGTTATTGTTTCATTAAAAACAAAATCATCTCTTCATGTATTAAAATTTTGTAAAAAAATCTTTTAGAAAAACTTTTTATTCTTAGTTTCCTTTTTACACAAGAAGAAAAACTCATGATCTAAAATATTGGATATTTATTTTAAAACTATAATTGAATAACATTTTCTATTTTATTAAAGAAGGATAATCTATTATTTTACCTTTCTGTGACCATTATATAGCAGTCATTATATCATAAAACCCAATTCATCCATTTATTTAATCAGATAAGATTGTCATCCATTCATTAATGATGGTGAGCAATGGAATTTCTCCCTTGTCATCTGTGAAGCTCCAAATTGTTTCTTTCATATAAATTGCTCAGAGAATGAGATTTGAAATTTCAGACAGTTTATCCACAGCATTTAATGACTCCCTTGATGTGCATTGAACAACTGCTTGCGATTTTCCATTGCTTCAATGTCTAATCAATCAATTCTACTTCACTTGGCATCTTCTGATTTATTAGCATTAACTTGATTTCTCTTTCATTTCTGAAAATGAAGAATCAGAGAAATTTTTACACAATTGCACATTTTATAAGTAGAATGTATTTTTTTTACTTTAAAGGGATTTTATTTTCTTAATTCCTTATTAATTTGTCAACTAGTTGTTTTAAATAGTTTTAAATTGAATGAATTATAAGTTAAATATACAAATTTAATTTTTATGGCAAATATGGAGGTAATATTCCTGATATATTGAGGAACTACTGTATTGTCTCAAATGTTTGGAAATTGAAATGAGTTAATTACTTCTGTCCATTTTTTAAATGATTAACCATTAGTTATTTCCCAGTGATCAGTTACCAAGTTATAGGAATTTCTATAATTTTCATTTTTAAGATTACAAAGATTTAAAGATAAGTTTGTATATGCTGAATTTATGTTTGCAAGAAAGATAAGATCAATATTTGATAGATTGTTGCCTTGTCCAAAAAAGAAAATGCGTAACAAAGAGAATTTCTGTGCAAAGAAGTATACGCCTAGTGACAAAGTTTTCTTCAGGAACTACTGAGGTGGAAAATGTTTTTGGGAGGATGGAATTATTTCAAATAGAATTCAAAGAGTAATCTATATGGCGAAAGGAAAAAGATGTGTATGCAAAAGGCATGTAAACCAGTTAAGACTAAGATACTCTGAAATCGTTCAACAGGAAGAAAATCCGATGGATGTCCTGTATGACATGTTTGAAATAACACCACTCAGTAACATCCCAGAACGCATGGATACATCTCCTACACCAGCTTTGCCCATTGGATCGAGATGTTATTCATCTCGAAAGAGTAAATAGAAAAGAAAATCAACAGTGTGGTTAAGTCCAGAACCAAAAAAGAGAATTAGAAAGCTAAATTTTCTAGAGGAAAATTTCAGCTTGGGGGTAAGTGATGCAATGGAATAACCTGTCACCCCCATGAGTGACTAAACTATATGTAATAACTGCCTATAAGTATCTGTAAGTCAATGGACTACAGAAACTAACTGGGATCTGTTGAGTATAACTCAGACTTACGTGAGTGCTACCAACCTTCCAATAGTAGCACTCACTACTGGATTTACTTGCAACAACCTTGTGCATAACTGTAACCTTTATTCTTACTATACTGGTTTTTACAATAAACCTTTACTTATTCTACCCACCATTTTTTTTCAAGTATATATTCCTATTAGCATGGAATATAACAGTATTCAACTTAACTTTTTTCTATTGACCTAAAAACTGAAGTTTGACATTAAATTTAGGGTTAGGTCTAACAAATATGGTTTTAGTATTTGATTTCCATTTTATGATAAATTATAAATAAGAGTTTGGTATTACTAAAGAACAGTCTGACATTATTTGACTTAAATATAGCAGTGCAGATAAGTGAGTTGTGTATTTCCTGCTTGTGGTAAAAATAGAAATTAAATTTTTATGAATACTTGCCGAATTGTAATTATTTAAAATAGAAGAAACTGTTCACATATATATATATATATATATATATATATATATATATATATACACTTTGGTGAAAATAAAGTTATTTCTGTTCAATTTTTAATCAATTTCTCTTGCATATTGATTAATTTCTGTATGTAATGTAAATTCTGGTGTTTAATGCATTTTGGAACAATTCACAGTTTATATTAGTTCTTGTTTAAATTCTGAACTTTTGAGCCACTTCACACATTATCAAGAAGGAAAGAAGTTTATTTGCATCTTTGGAATGATTTCAAATTCTAGGTTTTAATATTTGTTTTATGCTAAGAAGATGTTATTTTTTTACTTTTTAGGTGTTCATCTCTCTATTAGGATTATGGAGAATGTTTTCAGATCCTTACATATGCAATGATTCTTTCAGTCATGTTATCATTCAGTATTGTCTATTTTCCTAATTTCATTCCTCGTACATGATCTGCTATTCCTGATTCAACATCTTCTGGATTACATCCTTTCAGTTGTCCTCTAGTCTTACTTTTAGGAAATAGCTGATACCTTCATTATATTCTTTGCATGGGGTGGAATATATGCAATTCTTGGTCATATTCATTTTTGGGGAGGGAAGAGTTTGAGACAAAATATCAATATTTTTTGAATACCATTCAAATGTTTTATATATCCTGCAAATTCTCTGAGTCTTTTCTGACGTTTCTCTCAGGTATCATAAACAGACTGTGATCTTTTAATATTTTCCTCAAGCCTTTTTTGCCTGTGTGTGTAATCCAATGTTATGCCTTCAGAGTAGTTCTTACCTTGAAGAATGTTACTTATACAGCTCATCACCCACTGTGATATATATATATATATATATATAGGTTACTGCTTTCATATTTAGCCCAGTCGTATAGCTAGCAGTTAGCGCCTTTTTTTCTGATGCTGTATAAATGGTGGAAATTGAAATTTGTATATGGTCAAGGGAATCTAGGTATACAATATATAAATGTATGGAACCCATAATCCATACAAATTATTTGAACATTCAGCATAACCAATTGGTCTGTTTGTTTTCTATTGGAAACTCAATCAAAGCCTTAACGTATTCTCATGGTCCAGCAGAGCTTGTATGTCCTCCTGCCAATGTCAGAGTTTCTCTTTATCTAATCTACATGGACGTCTCTTTCTTGATGATGCTCCTATAGTAATTACTTGAAATATTTCATGTATATGTCTGCTATGACTGGAAATGATGATGATCCCATAGCTAGGACATTTTCATGTTGGTATATGTTAGAATACGATTGGAAATAAGTTTTTTGCAAGTGACATGTCTACATCATCATCAAGTTATCTATTGGGGCCCTTGCAGGCTCTCCTTAAGAATAGTCTGAATCTTATAACTGACCATATGGTTAGTATGAATGGGAATATCTCTGATGCTTTTCACAAAGTGGATAGAGTTTTTACAGCGGACAGAAACCTTGTTTGTGGTTTTGATTATATCTATCTCAAATCTGTTCTCTGCTTCAAATAGAAAGGCTTATAATAAGTCTTCATCGTCATTAATAATATACATTATTTATCTTTAATTAGGGTGAGTTGAAAAGTTCTCAGTCTGACCAAAAAGGGATTTAAAAAAAATTATACTTCATCATTTGATTTCATTTTAGGCTGAGCACTATTTAGCACCCCTGTTATGTTTCATTTGGTCATGGGAACATTAAAATTGCAATGTGTCGAGTTTTTGTGTTTATACAATTTTTTTCTTTTTTTGTTCTGTTGATTTAGTATGTTTTCATCTGGCATAATATTGAAATAACTTGCTTAGTGAAGGATTTTAAAAATATCTTAACCTGCTTCAACAAGTAGATATTTGGGTTTACTGATTCAAAGGGGTCTTAAATAAAATTCTATGATTATGCCAGATTTTATTTTGTTGTTTTGAAGTGAGTAAATATGTATAATACCCAATGAAATGTGTATTAAATGAACAGAATCACAAAAGAAAACAATGTATAAACAGAAAAGTAGGCACATTAAATTACCAACAAATTTCATATTTAATAAACCTGATATGATTTTAGCTAATCACAATACAAAAATTATTACAAGCGAAAAAGAGAAACCAACATTTTAGAATGATACTATTTATGGCTACTTGTCTTTCAGTAGATATCTCTGATTTTATTTTCATAAACAGAAACATTAATATCAACTGGCCTAGATTAATTTCAGGATTCAGAAAACTGAAAACAGTGACTAAACTCAAATATGTGTACTCACGAGAAATAACACTTAAAATTGGATAACAAAAAATCATCCATTTAAAAATTTCCGTTTTTGCACACATACATATATATATATATATTGTCCAGTTCATACATGTCCCCAATTTTTTGAACAGGAGTAGAGGTTTCCTGTTTAGGATTGGGTTTCCAGTTTCTTCTAAAGTTTACTCTATGCTTCTGATGTCTCCACCAAAATTTTGAAGTTTTATTTACTATTTATTTTTTTTCTTCAATAGAAGTAAATAAGTTCACCTATCATCTGCTTCACACTCCACCCTGATATTTTGAACAGGGGTGGAGGTTTATCTCTTGTTTCCTGGTTAGGATTGGGTTTCCAGCTCCTCCTAAAGTCTTGTCATTCCCTTTCACTCTTAGTAACCCCTTCCATCTTAGTGACATTATTGCCTTGCTTGGGGTGAATTGATTGAAACAAGACATTTCTAACCAATTGAAATAAGTTTTGTCAAGAAATAAAGGCAGAAATTGCACTAAAGCGCTGACCCAATTTGTGAAAGGGTGAGTTTTCTTCTTTTTCTTTTGGGGTCATACAGGGCAAACTGTAAGTCTTGCTTTTAAGCAGCAGTCATAAATCTCCTTGATTCCAGTTCATGAAATTCAATAATTGGAAGAAAGTTGCAAATACCAAAGAGTCTTTTAGGAAACATTTACTTTTTTTCTTTTTATTCTAATTTTGAAGAATCATTTTTCTAAAGTGTGAACTTCTGTTTCTATTTCAACTCAACGATGACGTCTTTGCTAGGAGACCCTCTTTTGTCTTTACTTTTTCAAATGAATAGATTTACTTACCAATTTGTTATTCGAGAATCAAATTTGCTTTGACACCCAAAGAGATTAACTTACTTAGTCCTAGCAATATACATTTCAAAATGATGTATTTTTTGTGATGTCATCTTTGGGGTGGCAGATCCCATTTGACCTTTCAGTTGTTTCATAAACAAATCAATTTTGTGATTTTTTTTTTTTTTTGCTACACAGAAAATATTTTTGTGTTGAACAAATATTTTGTGCTTAATTTATTAAAAACATTAATTACATTAAAAAGTTAAATGGTAAAATTTTATTTACATTACTTTTTCTTTAATCATTTCCTCTGAAGCAAGGCAATAAAGCCACTGAGATGCAAGAAGGCTGAAATATAATAACAAAGATTAGGACTATGTTTGAATGTAAATAAGAACAAATCTGTAAAATTACATTTCTTACAGTATATTGTTATAATTATTCACACTATTTACATTTGGACTATTATCCTCATTTTTATTGTTGTTATCACAACATTTCAGTCATTGTGTCCTTCATCAGGTATATATCGATCTGAGTAACCCACAGGGAATTCTAAACTGAACCTTTTATTTTATCTCAGTAATTAGAACAGTCTACTCTGATCGATTAAATAAAGGGTTCAGTTCAAGATATATAGATAGATAGATAAGCAAAAAGGAGGAAGAACAAGAAACAAAAGCAACCACGCACACACAAACATATTTACAAAGTTTAACTTCATTTTGCCCCTGTTATTTTCTAGACATCTATTTCAACACACCAAAGCATCCTTCATATTTGTTAAGATCTACATCATCTGACACAAAGCCACAAGAAATGTACTATGCTCAGTGGAAATTAGAAAGAAACTACAGTGTTAAGTTGTTTATCATTGCACTGTGAAAAGGTAGTCACCCACTACAATTCCTAAGAGCAATTGTATTGTGAGAAAGCATCATGAAAAATGAGGTCAGCAGTGTTCAAATGCCGAATGATGAAATTTTGGGTTCACTTTGCATTAATACTCTTAAGAAAGGCATGAATCCATTTCTCCATGTGCCCTGTTTCCAGTATGCCAAGTTGATTAACAGATAATGGATAAGTGAGCACTTATGCAATTATCTCTACTCATAACAATGAGTCAAGCACTAAAAAGCTATTACACCCAATGTCATCCTTGACAGAGCAATGTCTGATTTATGCATTTGTTGAAAATTAATTTTTACATCTCATTCTGACATGAATAATCAGATTTAAATCTGCTGTATTTGGAAAATTTAGTAAGTCTTCAAAGAAAATTTACTCCTTGGTGTGATATGTAAGTCTTGGTTTTATCTGAAACTTTAGAAACTGTCTATCAGAGATTTTATTTGTTTAGCACTATTACCGAACAGAAGATGAAGAAAATGTTAAATCAAAATTCATAATTTTTGTACTTTATATAGAATTAGTTTTCAAATTCCTTCATTCTGAATAATTCTGATGTGTGTTTAAATAAATTTCATTAAATTTCAACAGACAAGGTCAGTTTTTAGTTTTTCCAATTTTTTAATTTGTAACTGAACAAAATGTTCCACAAATTGAAAAGTAGAAAAATAAAATAGAAATTAAAAAGACAAGCCATTCACTTGATTTTAATAAAATTTGTTTCAATGAATTCTTGATGTTATATGTGAAAGGTGTGTATATATATATATATATATATATATATATATAATTATTATTATTTATATATTATATGCGCAGTACCTATTAGAAAGCACTCAATATCAGAGATAGAGCTAATATATATACATATATATATATGGAAATAATGGATTTTTATTTATTAATCCAACATTTTTATTACTTAAATGCTATTTTAGTGGATATGCATATTTGAGCAGTTATGACTTTAGAAGAAATTTGAACAAGTGTGATTTAAATGCAAATAGAACCTTGCCTGATTATGATGCTCTTTATATCCAAGTGGTTGAATTACATTGGATCAAACAACAGTTTCTCCTGCAAAGGGTTCATTTTCTTTAATAAGATTTTTCATGGGTAGACAAAATGATGTTTAAAATAAACAAAATGATTATCAAATAAAATATGGGTATCCACTAAAAAATAATCTTTAAGTGTGTGTGAGAGAATATGACACATGAACTCTCTCTCTGATATAATTAATAAACAATAAAATCCAAAATTGCCTCATATGAGGAATAGCCTATTTTGGCAGACAAAGATATCGGATGTCTATCTTATCAACCCTGGTGTGGACTGAGTTCGTGTCTATACAGTTAGGAGGGGCAGGAATTAGAATTTAACTGTGATAGCTAAAAAAAACATCCTGTCAAAAAACTAATCCAGAATTTATCCATTTCAATGTTTCAGTCAGACGAAAAGCATGAGACAGGGGTCAGGGGAGGGTGGAAGGTATTTGTCTTAAAGGGAAGAAGTTTTATAAAATTAAACCTGAATATTAACCTTATGACATTAATTTGAGATTATATGAAAAATGAAATTTTAATTTAAAATTAAAAGAGAAATAAAAAAAGGGTCTAAAAATAAATTTAAAATATATAGATAAAAGGATTTAAGGGATTAACAGAAAGAAGTTGGGGTGATATTAAAGTAAGGGAAAATTTATAAATTATAATTAATATAGTGTAAAGATATTATAGAGTGGGGGAAATTAAATATAAATTTAAATTAGTTATACTGTTGACATTTGAAGAGTTAGAGAGAAGTGAATATTATGGAAACTAATTAAGTTAAACTTACATTATGGAAATTTGAATTTGTTTTTATATCAACATTTTAACACTGATTCAATCCTTTGATTCAAAAGTTGGCTTTGATTATTGTATTTTATTATTCTAATTTTTTCTTCTAAACATAACTCACAGCTATCTCTCAGACTATTAGTGCAGAACCTATAATTTTCCAAACTATGAGGCTCAAACCTTTCTCCTTTAATTCCCTAAATTCTTTTTGAAAGAGCTGTCAGTATATATATTGAGGTAGATAATTGAATGACAAAATGAAAAACAAAACAAAGTAATCCATTTCATCCTTTCAAAGGATTTCCTCAGAATAAATAATAAGCATATCAGATGCCAGAAATTTTAAATGAAAATTCTAAATTTAAGCATCTTTGCATTATCATCATTTTTCTCAATGTATGATTAAAAAAGATATTTGTTGCATTTTGTTTCCACCCTCAAATATATGATTCCATCATTAATAACATTTTGTCTGAAAAAGTCGTTTTCAAGGATGAAACTTATTGAATATTTTCCCATTTTTTTCATTCACTTGCCCATATATATATATATATACACTAAAATGCATCTTTTAAATTCATTTTTGATAGGAAAAACTAATGTTTTTTGCCTATGTTGTGTGTCAAATTTTCCAGTCTTTTTTTTAACTTTTTTTGATTTGGTTTTAACTTGTTACAAGGATTCAGATTTGTTTCCATGACATTTTTGAAAAGTTAGAGTTTTGTTGGGTGAAATGATATAAAAACCAACTGTTTTTGAAAATGTCATAATTACAATTGTACAGTATTGTGGTTTGTTTTTCTTCTCTGATTTTGTCCTAAAGAACAACCAAAAAACAGTTTTCTAAAAAGCTCAGCTGTTGTTTTTTTTTTGTTAATTGGAGTTTCTTTTGTGCTGAGGCTGAGGCTTTCTGTTTATTTTGCATGAATGTTATGCATCTCTTTGAAAAATATGAATAATGAATACTCAGACACACACACACACACTAAATTTTGGTATACTGAAAATAAATGCCACCTTATTCTTGTACAGATTCATAATTTAATGTAATTTGTGGTCTATCTCTCCACATCCTCCATCAACAACTGCTGGTATAACTTTTTTTTTTAATTGGTATCCCCCCAGGTATGGCAGAAAAGCCACTAAGATGCAAGGAGTTACAGAGTGTGGAAGAAGTAGAAGAGAAAAGAGTAATCAGGAGGACAGTAGACAGTGATAGACATTGTATTTAGATTTTTACAGATTAAAGATGACTGGAAACTGTGAAGTGAGAAATGAACTGTAGAAGATTAAGTCTTCTTGTGGGAAACTTGGGCAACAAAAAAAGGACTAGTGAATGAAAAAATAATCAGTGAGAGAGTAAAAAGATTAACCAAGAGATAATAGAAAATTTATGTAACAACTTTTTCTGAGCAGACTTATACAGCTGAAGGCTTCAGAAGAGTAGCAGTTGAGATGTGTGGATAGTGTAACGGTTATCAGCTTAGAAAAAAGAAAGTAAAGAACTAAGTTCCATTCCCACATGATTCATCTCCTCCAGCTATGGGTTAAATAACAGCAGACTGGATTCTTTTGCCTCGGGTAGCAATTATTCTAGGAAAAGAAAGACTCTGAATTCATAACCAGCCTGAAGAGAGACAGGTTATCCTGTCCTAGACACACCATTGTTGCTACAGCTGCAGTACATGTGGTGCTCCTATGACCCCTATGGATTATGGGGCTTGGGATCTGATATGATAATGCCAGCATGTTAGAAGCAGTATCGTATTTGGATTATTTGTAAAAAAAAAAAAAAAAAAAAAAAATTATCCAATCTGACAAATATATGAAGAAGTACCTGTTGATTTGTCAGGCACATAACACATCACATGTTCATTGTTCCTATTTAAGAGTGTCAATCAGGTACAGCTTCAGATTTTGTTTGCAGAACCACAAAATATATCCAAATAAAATGATATAACTTATGTCACTCACCTCAACTTGGTTGGTACTATAAACATCATAAATTGTCGCAATAGTCATATTTCACATAACTTTAAAATATGTTGCAATTATTGAAATATCAGTTTCAGTTTTGGTTTTAATTGATAGAAAATAGGCTACAGTTAATCAGGAAAATAAAAATTAATTTTGCATCTTTACATTGTTTTATATCAATTTTTAACTGCCAAAATTAACCATGATTCATGTCCACTGACAGAAAATTTCAGCTCTGTCATGAAAAATCCTCCAAAAATGAAATAGCCATTACAGAAAATCAGAACTGGATGAAAATTCATCAATTTAATTAGTAGGTTTATGTTTGCAGCCAAATTTGAATTAATGGTCAAATGGGTAATGAGTTATTTTTCTCACCTCTTGATGATGAAGGCCCACTTAAATTTATGAGCCTATCATGGCTCAGCTAAGTTATGGATGACCAAAAATGATAAAATTTGATATTATTCAAAAAGTACCTTCATCAGAGACCATACTTTCATATCCATGTCTCTATCTCTGCCCCCCTCTCTCTCTCTCTCTCTCTCTCTATATATATATATATATATATATATATATATATATATTTTTAGTATATTTTATTGTTATACATTATTTATTAAATTAATAAATTTAAAATATATTAAAGTAACTGTTGGACTTTGTCCATTTTGGAGTGTGTGACAACATTTGTTTATGTTTAGATATACTTTGAGCAGATATGATCATTCGAGGATTATAGTTTTAAAACAGTAAAATTGATCTTACTAACCAAATGGTCCCTCCTAGCTAAACTGGTATATCACATCAGGCTATATGATGGTTCTGTGTTGGATACAGGTTTGATTGCTGTCAGAATGCGCATATTTTCTGTGAAAGTTTCTCAGACATTTCTGTCATTAAATGTTGTTAATACTGTTTATATTTCCATAACTCTACACATCTAATCCTAGTAATGAAAACTACTTGTTTTTTACAGTAAGGTTCATCCTGTACAAGGTTCAGGGACCACCTGCAGTAGAGGGTTACATTAAGGGGCAGTTTAAAGAGACAAGATAAGATAATGGTTTAAACTTGAATCAGTTAAAATGTATTAATTGGGGAAACGTCCTTTTGGGAGTCGGTTCCATAGATCAGTGGTTTATGGTAAAAAAATTGTTCAAGTGGAACTCACCAATGGAATAGGCGGTGGGGGTGAATGTGCGTGGTTTATTTGCAAAGAAAGAAAACTAGAAGACTGTTGGGATAAGAATTTCTTTCAGATTTTATTTATTTCATTATATTTAGAAGTTGTGTATATATATATATATATATATATATATATATATATATATATATATGTATATATATATATATATGTGTATATATATATATATATATATATATATATATATATATATATATATATATATATATATGTGTGTGTGTGTATATAAATAAAAGTCACTCATTTTCTTCCTTTCTTTTAGTCATGAGAAATGCCAGCTTGGAAAAAAATAAGAAGATTTCGTTATTTAAACATAAACAAATCCACGTACACACATTTCATTTCTTTCATTTTCCTATTCAGATCTGATGAAGCCTTAAATGGTGAAATGCATTATTGGATATAATTTGAAACAAATCTACTTTTATGAACGTTTTCCCATTTGTCAAAAATTTTAAAAACTTTATTGGGATTATATATGTCCTAATTTTAAAACATATATGGGCACATGGCCAAGTGGTTAAAACATTCGCATAGTAGATGGGTATCCTTGAATACAAGTGGCCAGCTATATATATATATATATATATATATAATTATTTATTTAAAAATATGATTTCAACATGCTACATAAGAGTTCTCATGTTTCAAAACAAGAGCTGAAAACTTCAATATAGTTATTTGAATTAAATTGAAATAAAGTAAGCTCTGTTCCATCTATATATATTTCATTAATATTTGGTAGTACGGCTTTTAAATTGTTTAATATGATTCCAACATTTGGGTTACCATCGACAAAGTCTAGTCTAGTCATTGAGTTGTGGTAATTCTGGCCCATTGAACTTAACAGAACTTATAACCAAGTCAAGATTGTAAGCCATCTTGCTTGCACACACTCTTCCAGTTCTTCCCACATATTTTCTATTTCATTGAGATCAGGCCTTTTATGTGCATACCTTAATTATAATAATACCTTGATTGACTTGTCCTAAGCCATGGTTTGCCACAACTCTGGAAATATGCATGTGATCATTGTCCATTTCGAAGATACATTTGCGATCAAGTTTTAACATTTGCGATGTTGTTTCCTTCCACTTGGTGCTATCTATTTTATGAAGTGCACCAGGTCCCCCCTCAGCAAAGCAGCCCCACAACATAATGCTGCCACCTCTTTGCTTCCTAGCTGGAATGCTGTTCTTCAGCTTGCAAACCTCTCCACATTTATCTGTGGACATAAGTGATTATTTGCTTTGTCAGACCAGAGAAAATTTCACCATAACCTTTCTCCCCATGTACAGTTGCATACCATAGTCTGCCATTTTTTATTTGGGTTTTGAGGCATTGACTTCTTTCTTACTGAACAGCCTTTCACTATATGTTGAGAAATAATAATCATGCTACTGTCGATAGAAATTCTTTTCACAACCAATTACATTCCTCTTTAACAAACAGAATGCATGTGGCTCTGTGGTGTTTATACTTGCACAAATATGCAAGATGATAGATCTTGATCTGGCATCTAGTCTACAATCACTATCCCACTGCCTGGTGGCCTCCCTCCCCCTCTCTCTCTCTTCTATAAGTATTTTCACAGCAATGCTGTTCCAATGAGCTACTTTCGTTGGTTCCTGGACTGCATGAATTTAAGCAAGCTACCAGGCTGTCATCTCAGTCCCACCCTTTACTGTCAAAACGGTTAAATGTCTCTTCTACTCAAACAGCTCTTCTCTTGCACTTCCTGTCTGTGAAACTCCCTTCCCCTTACTTGCTTCCCCAATGACTATAATCTTTAAATATATTAGTGTAATGTCAATTGACATCTGACACCCTGAGCTTGATCCCTGTCCTTCTCTGTATCCTTTCCTCAAACATGCCTCTTTACACTTGTTCTCAATCCTCTGTAACCCCTTGCATGCTAGTGGCACTCCTGCTTTGCTTGGGTTGAATTCCTTTAAAAAAGAAATAAAAAAAAAATCATGATTGTCAGTAGAGATGAATGTATTATCTTCAGGCATTTGGAAATTATTCTTTGGTGATTTCTTTTGATATTACAATGACATCAAGTAAAGAGACACTAATTTTGAAGTTTGACCTCCAGCTGAGTCGCATGATATCAAATTGCCTATAGGAAGTTTTCTATGATGATGACATCATTTTCTAGACTATTCAAGCTGTTTAAAAGGGCAGCCATCTTAGTGTTTGTAAACTCCAAACCAGCTTGAAATCTAAGGAACAAAGTAAAAGCTGAAATGAATCATTATTTTTAGCATTATTCTGACATTTACTTTCTTACAATTATGTTGTGATTTTAACTCATTCATGGATAGGGAATCTTTACTCAGATTAAATGTTAGGAATTATGAAAAACTGAGTTTAAAGGAATTTGGTCAATATGTATATAAACATTTGACTCCCAGTAATATATATGTTTTCTAATTGGTTATTGATCTTCTGGCCTTGATGTGCATTTTGATGTGAAACTCTGGAGCCAGCCAATCAGATAAATTTATTGATTTTTTGGATATACACATATGCATATATATCTATATATATATATATATATATATATATATATAGTATATTGGGAAAGCAAATCATTATTCAAACATATATTCAAAGCAAAATTAAAGCAACTATACGAAGTTTAGAATGGCTCATGATCAAACATATCTGTTATATTTGACACACACACACACACACACACACACACACACACACACACATATATACCTTTATGATATTCCCTCATAAACATGTAAAAATAACACTACACAATTGCAGTTGTGTGTTGATGCAAAGCAATACATCTCATCAGGTGTTAGTAAATAACTGCTAAGGAGACATAATAAAGAATATTGCTCTATTTTTTATGGAGCCCTCTTTTAAATTAAATGCTATGAACATTATAATTATACTCTATTCATTCTTCATTTTACATGGAGATATATATATATATATATATATATATATATATATATATATATACATGCACACATATACATACACAGAGAAAGATAGACATATGAAAGGTGAAAAGTTCTCAGCCTAACCCATATTGTAAAATGAGTATTTTCATGGCAAAACACCATCATAATCATTTTTGAGAAGTAGGTCAGCCTGAGAATTTTTACAACACACCACTTTGTGTGCGTGTGTGTATATGTATATATATATATATATATATATATATATATATATATATATATATATATAATAAAAAGGCTTAAACACTAATATTCCATGGTCATAATTTATTCCATTGGAATCGTAAATACGATCCAAATCATCAGACCTACAAATACGATTCCAATGAAATAAATTATGACCATGGAAAAAAAAAAAATATATACATGTATGGAAATTTTTTTAGATATATTTTTCATATGTATGTATATTTTCCACTAATATTATCTATATATATATATATATATATAAAGGTTAAAAGCAGCTGAGGAACATGTTTGTAAGCAATCAGTATGCATTAAGTCAATTCATCAGAACTTAGAACTGGCTTTCATTTCGGTTATTCTTTTAGCCATGATTGAGGATGATTTTTATTTTTAACTGAGTGTATGGATTACTTTATGTATATATATCCAGAGTTATAGGACTGTTTTATTTTCCAAACACAGTCAGCACATTGTGACCATGTTCGTAGTTGATGTTATTGAATGTTGTCTTTTTCTTCTTTATTATTAGTACTTACATAATTTTTAGTCTTTCTTTACATGTGGATGTATCCTTGTATCTTGTACAAGGTTTCTCACCATTTATCTCTACTTACCTTGATGATGACTTAAGAAAATCTAAAACTTGGACCATATTTCTTGTGCTTTCTTTTCAAAATGAACTTTGGGCATTTTCTAATATATATATATATATATATATATACACACGTGAATATTAGCTCTAACCATCCTGCAAACATAATAAAGCACATCCCTAAAGAAATAGAGTCTGAGTTATCCAGAAACTCTTCTAGTAAAATAATTTGTGAGGATAAAAAGAAAGAATATGAGAAGAACTTAAATGTAGAGGGTCACAAAACCAAACTAAAATTTGAACTTCAAATTAAAGAACAAATGAAGAACAATTCAATCAAAAAAGAAAAAAAAATATCATTTGGTTTAACCCCAATTTTAAATTAGATGTAAAATATAAAATAGGGAAGTTACTTACTAAACATTTCTCAAAAAAATTCAGAATTATGTAAGATATTCAATAAAAACACAATTAAATTAAGCTACAGCTGCACTAGTTATTTATAAATAATAATAGATAGACAAAACACCAGGAATTTCAAAATTAATGTGTGCCAAATTATAGTCAACACTTGTAATTTATGCAACTGTAAAAATAAAAATAGATGTTCATTAGATACAGCTTGTAAAACTGAATCAATAATCTTTAAAGCAGAAGTAACAGATATTAATGGCCAGAATAAAACATACATAGGATGTACTGAAGGTTCTTTTAAACGTAGATGGTATAATCATAGGTTGTCATTCAAGCTAATAAGTCTTATATGCTCTACTAAACTAGATAACCAGGTGTAAAATTTAAAAGAAAAAAAAAACAGCAGGGATCTGAATGTAAGCTGGAAGATTTAAAAAAAAAGGCAAAGCCTTATAACAACTACAACAATATTTGCAACTTCTGTCAACAGGAAAAATTGGCAATGATGATATTTCCAGATCCAAAGAGCCTTTTGAACCAGAAAATCAAAGTTTTGAATCCTTGTATACATATTAGGAAATTCCTCTTATGCAATTATGAGGATGGATAAAAAAAAAAAGAAAAAAATTAAAATTTCAATTAACCCCCCTCCATGAATACATTTACAATACACTTGCTTTTTTTCTCTTCCCCCTTCACATCCTCCTCCTCCCTTTCTATTACACTCAATGTTGTGTGTTTGTTTATTTATTTTTTAAAAGGAATATTGTAATAATTAGTTTTTTTTTAAAGAAAACATTAAGAGGTCATTTGATAAAAATTGACTGAGTTGAAACCAAGGCAGTGGATTCAACTGATCTCCTGATTTTTAAAGTGTATATATATATATATATATATAAATAAATAAATGAGAGAAAAAACAGTAAAATTCCACAGTTCATAGCATTTACTTTTAAAAAAGTGCTCAATACAAAGTAGAGCAAAATATTATTTTTATTATAAAAGATTATAACAAATTGTCTTTTCTGAAAGTTAAAGGGTGGGACATAAAGTCAGAATTAAAATTAGACTATGCTAAATAGAAAAGAAAGCTCATAGGGTGGAGCTAGGTGAGCCATTTTTTTTATGGCATGATAAACTGGGATACAGACAAGTCATCGTTGGCGATTGTGGAAATATGTCAGTGACAAATGTACTTTTCTATTTAGCATAGATCTGACATTTAATTGGTTAATCAAGACATATCCACAACTCTAATTTTAATTCTGACCTTATGTTTTCTCTCCCCCTTTAACTTTTAAAAAAGAGGTAACTATTTATTTTAAATTTCCTTAAAAATCATTTTATCACCTGTTACTTTCCATCGCCTGATGAAGTACAGAGTATTGAAACATGAAAGCTTTTGTGTAACGATTTCAACATGTTTTTTTTATAATCATTTATAATAATTTTAATAATATATATATACACACACACACACAGTAGGTATGTAGTAAAAAACAAATTGTATTGATTATACAAACATTACAATAAGGTATATCAATAATAACACATACTATATACCTACTTTTGGAGTCCTGTGTATATATATATATATATATATATATATATATATATATATATATATATATATATATATATTCTATATTACAAAGAGTTAATCATACCTTGAATCAATTAGCAATATTAAAAGGCAAATATTGGCAAAATATATATATATAAAATATATGCTGCCTGTATATATATATATATATATATATATATATATAGGAATTAACATGTTTCAAAAACAGAAACTAAAAACTTCAAATTCAGTTATAGAATTAAATTAAAGTCCCTAGTCCTGTTTCATTTTCAAGTGAATTTTGGAATAACTTATTTTGAAATTTACTGAGTTTTATAAGCACATACATTCATAATATTAGTTTCTAAGGATACGGGGAAATTCAATCATTTTGACAAGGGGTGGAAGGGTATTCATTTTGACGGAAAACTATTGTATCAAAATATGAGTTACTTTTTGTTTTTTACGACATACCTACTGTGTGTGTGAATTAGTATAGGTTATGAATATGTGAGCAGGAATGCTGTAGAATTTTTTTCACTGCTATATAAGAGAGGTAACTTATGTCATTTCTTATTAGAATTGTAGTAACATGTTTTAAAATATTTTTAATTGTTTTTAACAATTATAATTTAATTATTTAAAAAAGAAAATTGTTGTTATAAACATTTTATAACTTTGTTGCTATATTCGTATTTGACTTTATTTATTTTGAAGTGTTTTTATTATTTTCATGGTGGAGTGTAATTTTGATGTCAATTAATATCTGTCTAAACTGTGAATGTGGACAAGAATGTTCCTTTAAATATATATATATATATATATATATATATATATATATATATATATATATATAAAGAAAAACCAAAACCATTGATGGAACCAACAGACAACTTACCAAACCTAAAACCCTTATCCAGATAAAGTCTCAAGCAAAAACAACAATCCTAAAAACGGAAAAGCAAAAGAACCCAAAGGCAAACACCTACCTACCCAGTAAAGTGCTTGAGGCCTAGATTGCCTAGACAGAGCAAAAAATGCTTAACAACATTAATTCCCATGAAAGGATAGCCCAAGTCGTAACCTTAATTTCATGCTTATTTGATCTTCAGACCACTTGAATGCAAATGAAAGAAGTGGGGGAACCATCTTTATATAAACTGTGACCATAAGTCACAATTATAAAACATACACACACACATATATAAAAACCTATCACAACACTAAAACACACACACACACACACACACACACACACACATATGATGTATATAAATAAATATATATATGAAAGCCACACTAGTAGGTACATGTACTTAGAAATGAGGAGCAGCCACTTATATATATATATATGTTGTCAGTGTGTCTACATCCTCCCAACCTAGTTTCTTTTTTATTCATAACATAGCAGACCATTTTGAATTTTTTTTTTTTCTGATTAACCCAGTTTTGAAGGTTTCTTATGAACACAAAATTGATTGAATTGAATCTACTCCAGACTACTCAATTGCTTGATTAATTTTTCTTGAAAGATCGTAAAAGACTTCAAATTCTTTGTTCTTGGACATGTAAGAATATTTTTCAGAAATTCAGGAGGTGCCAGAGAAGTAGGACTCAAGAAAAAGATCAATTCTCATTGTTTTGATCATTTCCTCTCTCAATGGTAATGGTAGGTTTAACCATTTCCCTACAGGAAACATTTGGCATTCATTGACCAAACCTTTAGCATTACTGTCAGTTGAAGTGTATAAAATTTTTTTTCTGAAAACAGTGTTTCAGGGAATTCAACTTCTCAAGTTGACTAAATGTTATTACGCTTTTTAGTTATGATAGTTTTCTTCAAAATCTTTTGTTTAAGGTTGTGAGGAAAATTAATATATTAATATTAATATCATTATTTTTTCTTCTCGTTCCATGTGCTGTCCATTTTTGTTGTTGCTCCTGTTGGAAATCATTAAGGGATGTGGTTTTTGTTATTTCATAAATATCCTTATTTGGGATTTTATACTGCCAGTCTGATTAATGGAATCATCAAAAGTAGAGAAAAATATAAAAATCATATTGGCATTTACTAAACTGTTTAAAAGCATTTGCTATAGAAAGGGATGAATTAAATTGACATGCAGCTAGCTCTTCAACTATGAAAAATGTTAAATGATTAATACTTATTTATGTTAGTTTAAGCAGATTGAAATATTATCAGAAATTTATTTATTGACTCCTTTTAATCAATTATCAAGCAGTATTGTTGTTGTTGTTCATCATTTAATATTTTAATACATTGTTATTGAAAAGCCTTTGGCTAAACAAAGACTTGTGTTCAAACAGCCTATCAGCTTGTTTGTATCTTGATATAATCTTTCTAATTGGCAGAGAATGAAATCAAGATGTCATTGTTACTGAGTCCCACAAGGGGAATTTTCTGTTGTTTAATTCAAGCTTTATGAAATGTGGTTTTATTAAATGCAGGAATATTCAACAGAAGCTTTAATAAAGCTTCTGTTGAATATTCCTGCATTTATTTGTTCTTTAAAAATCACTAACATTTAATTAAAGACTCTATAAATTGCAATGTAAATGAAAGCACTCTGCAATTTTAGAGACTACAAAATCAGAGAAATTTTGGTGTCTTGGAATCTCTCACATCATCTTCATTAATGATGTATATTCAGGCCCTAAGAATGGACACAGGATTGAAACAGAAATATTTACATTGAATTTGAAATCAAAATACAAAATATAATAATTGAATCTTGACATTATGTAAGATATGAAGTAAAAATCATTTGCAGGGTTTCATTTTTCACGGCTTTTCTCCGAGAACTTAATAAAGACTTAAAACAACAAGATATTTTTAAGAAGGTATGAATATGTCCTGCATGAGTGAATTTCTAAGACTCGGTCATGTAGATTCATTTTCCATTAGATTGTCATTTTGCCATTGTGAGCACTTTCTCTTCATAGCTTCTTTTAGGGAATATGGCGATTACTTGGTAGTGTCTGGTTCTTCACCAAATAACATGTTATGGTTTGCATGGTACCACAGCTGATAACAATCCCTGACCTGACATCTCATTGAATGTTTTTGAAATTGATTGTCTTTAAAAGGCTAAAGGGCTACAATTGTTTTACCCATAACTGTGAGGAAGAAGTGGTTTTATCCTTTTCCTTTGAAATGCAAATTGTCCCTAACAGATCCTGAATTCATTTCACTGTGAATACTCTGAGCCATTACACCAGCTCCTTTTGAATTCCTTGGGGGCCAGAAAAATGGAATCAGTCAATGTTTTCTTGTATTCCTGAGAAACTATTTAAATATCCTTATCCAAGCTTCACTTCATGTCTGTTTCTGAAAGTGGGTATGTAGGGGTTGAGGCTCATTTCTGCATTTGTGCACTCTGACCTTGAGTTAATCCTGACAAAATATTGCAGCTAGGAAAGTTACACATAGCAAAAGTCAATTTTTAAAATATCATAAAAAGTCAACAGTAAATCTTTAAAGACATTACCATAGTGAAATTGGATCATAAGAAATTGGCAAGTCAGTAATTAATCAGTTAATTAATCAGTTAATTCAAGAAGTCTAATTCAAAGAACCCAAAGTATTGTTGAATTGTGAAAAAAAAAACAGTTTCTGACTTGGTGCTAAAAACACTGAAAGTCTCTGAGATTCTCTTGCATGGAATTCCTCCTCTTTTACATCTCATTAGTTCCAGTGACATTATTTCCTTAATTGGTTTTATTTCATTCTTAGAAATTTATATCACGTCATACTAGCAATTATTTCTGGCTTCTATTAATGTTTGTGATCCTCCATTTTTTCATATAGATTTTTGACACAGCATTAGATTTCTTAGGTGTGCCCATGTTGCACTGAACAATTTCTTTTTGTTGTCTGCCATTTTGAGTCACTTGAGCCTGTGTTGCTCACTTGGTTGCTGGCCAGCTATTAACTCATGAATAACAGTAAAAGAGAAAAGAAGAAATAATTTACTTTTCATTCTCTTCCTCATCAGCAGATCATAAACTAATAACAAAGAGAGATTTTTTTTTAATTTTTAGGAAGATGAATCATTGCTTAAAGCAGTTTGACCTTTGATCCCACCCACCAACTGAAGAGTGTCTAAGTTACTCTTATGATTTCACACTACTGAGCTTGTCTAGATTTATTGTATATAAAATACAATTGTGGCACAAAGCTGAAAATGGAGGGAATAGGCTGAAGTTTGTCATCACTTACTAATCAGATTCACAACCCATTCACTCATTACAATTTCCACATCCACCAAAAGGACTTATCCATCATCATTCAATCCTCAATATCCCACAATACCGCATACTCTAAGGGGACTTACAAAAACACTGTATGACATAAAAAATTAACAATTATAAAATTCTATATATAAAAATCTGTGGATGATATGTAATAAAAACAGAGGGAATGAACCTGAAAACAAATTAAAATATCAAAATAAATACACAAAATAAAAAGATAATTGATGTTAGTTGGACCCATCAAAGCCTCAAAAGAATTTTGAGAGTCCACTGTATTCTGCCTTTAGACAAAATGAAGAGGCTCTCTCACTGAGGAAGAGGGAAATGATAAAATAAATACAGCCATGGGGAAAGAAGAAGGCTGACCCAGTCGAAACGAAAAAAAAAGGGGGCAAAAGAAAACTGTGTAGATTGGAAATCCCGATTTGGATCATAATCAAAGTAGAGGCCAGGAACAGGCCAATAACAGCATTTATGCACATTAACTAGGTACTGAGGTTGTCTGTCTTATCTGAATATGATGAGTTGATCAGCATAGGAACATGATTCAGTTTCAATGAAAAAATAATAAAAGGGATGCAATGAATACATTTAGTGACAAGCATCACTTTCACGTAATATTTTGATTATGGTTTTTTTCTTAATTATTTTTCTAAATAACTATAAATGTGGCGTAGCGTTTTGATATTGTATCATAGAGCTTCTTTTTTTTTTACTATGGTTTCACATTAATGTCATTCTTTGTAGTTTAATTAGTTGTATTTACCAAAGTAATGCATAAATATATTCCATCTGAAAAATTGTAAGAACTTTGTGCAAATGACTGTATTCTTGTGGAGTGAAGTGTTTCCTGCTTTGAAGATTATGGTATGCATAAAACATTTGTGAATTTGATGCTTTTTGTTATTCTGCTACTGAATTGCAAAAATATTTTTTTAAATTCTAAAATGTTCTTTTCCTTTGTCAGAAGAAAAAAAGACATTCTTGCTTAGAACAAAATTGGGTAATGTTGTTAGTCCATTATCTCTCCAGATGCTGCAAAGTCTTCTTTGACAAAATTTTAGAAAATGTTGCTTGAGACATGGATGATGAATCCTGATACTTCTGGCAAAACCCAGAAATGAACTGACAAGAATATGAATATTTCTAAGCAGGCTAGAAGACAAATTGTAAAAGATGCTAAAGAAAATTTATCAAAAAGTGTTTGGAAATTGCACAACTAGAAATGTATAGGGAATATCCAAATTTCCCATACTTAGCATTTTGGTTCATAATTCTCATGTAATTGTTGTGTGAATTGAGCTGAAATCATGTTTGTATCAATGCCACAAAGGCACCAGATTTAAGCAGGCAGAGATGATCCCCAAAGAATGGGATCTAGATGTGCCAACGTGCTTATGTATGTTTTTGATATTATGTATGAAGAGAAACACTACTCATGGTTGCTCATATGTTTAGTGATGGGAATTCTAGTCTGAATTTTGGGCTATAATGTCTCATTATTGTTAAAGGGATTTTGACAGCATTATATATCAAGAACTGCTAGAATAATATTTGATCCCAAAGCTACCAATAAGGAAAATGTTGATCTCTAAGCAAGACAATGTGAGTTATGTTACCATTCTGCAAAGACAACTGTTCCATTCTTCGGTGATCCCTTTTCATATCTAATGAAGTGGCCTGTCTTGTTTCCAGACCTCTGTCCCATAGAAAATATTTGAACAATGATGACATGATATGTGTTCACTGTCAACACCCAATACTCCATTCTTGAGAAGATGAAACAACCTATTATGGATGCATAGGAAACAATTATTCCATCTACATTCTCTAAATTAGCAAACTTGGTGACAGATGATGACATTCAGGATTTGCAGGTAAAAGGTGTAGTCATAAAGTATTAACTTTTCCTAAATAATGTTTTATTAATAAAAACTATTGAATTTTTTACTGTTTTTATATTTAATGTATATTAATTATAAAAATAGTTTTTTATGTTTTTATTAAAAAAAAGTCATTAAATAAGAAATGCAGAATAAAAATGTGAACATCATTTTTTCATGTTTTTATTTTTAAAAAAGTGAACATCACTTTTTCATGTTTTTATTTTAAAAAAAAGTTTTCATAAATGAGAAATAAAAATTTACATGCAGAAAATAAATTAGGAACATTTTATAATAATCTGAACTTTTAAATAAATTCCAATAAAAACTTTTAAAAATTGTGGTCTTTTTATAATTTCTGAGATGGAGTGTGATCATGTATGGCAGTTTCTGATGGTAATTCAAACTAAAACATGACACGAGGTAAGTATTTAAATATTCAAGGTTGTAGTGAAAAGATGAATAAATTTTGTTGATCAACATTTTTCGAAATTTGTCCAAATTTTCAATCCAGAGCCTAAAAGGCAAAATGTTGGGGTCAAGGATAGAGTATTCAAATGAGATATGTTTTTTTTAATCATTTCACCCCAAGAAAGGCAATGAAACTGCTAAGATGCAAGGGGTTACTAAGTGTGAGGGAATGTAAGAAAAAATACTACAAGGAAAGAGAACAATGACAGAATAGGAATTGAGAAGACAGACAATAACGACTGATGTTGCATTTAAATTTTAGAAAATTAAGGTTGACTGGGAAACAAGAAGCTGGAAGAGAGTTCCACTGTTAGCATAGAACTTAATTACATCTCACCATTTCAACAGCAAAATGATGAGACCTTGTCACTAATCTTGTACTGCACTTAAATTCATAAAATCTACATACCATAGAGAAAAGTTTGTCAAATAAGTTAATAGCATATTACACCTGTCACGTTGGCAAAAACTTTGTTCTGCATCTCTGAATGGTGCTCCAACTTTTTAGTTCTTGTCATTTTCAAGTCTTTCATTTGACCACCCAAGCAGAAAATAACCTTTTTAATGATTTAAAATATGCCTGGTAAAGGATTTTCAGCTGAATAGAAAAATGAACATCAAACTCTCAGGCTCATTTATCATCTTGAGAGTTCACAAATAAACTTGTGACTGAAGGCTATTATTTAATTTTCAAACTCTTGTTCCATTCAACTTCATCAATGCTTAAATGTTCTCATCAGATTTTTAATAAATGTAAATTTCTTGCCTATTGGCAGCTGGCAAAAAGCCACTATCATGGAACAGCCATTGAAGATTCATAGCCCAAATGTCTGTGAGATGATCTCACTATAAAAAAATATATCTGAACAAAAAACTAGTTAATCGTAGTCTGGCTCCAATAGTTGGGAACCTTGTGAAGAAAGGTTCACTTGTGTTAACCAATACTCAGCATCAGGATTGCAAACACAAAATACATTATCTTGAGTTGACAAATGATGTCATTGAACTTTGTATTAATGTTTTTCAGGTTATCCCAGGTTTTTAGAGTAAATAAAGAGTCTTGAGGTACTAAAAAGCTCTTTCTAAATGACTTAGTACATGAAGTCTCAGAATTTTATATCTGAAGTTTGGAAAAATTGTTTTATTTCTGCCTAAATATTGTTATAATTTCAAAAGAAAATCCTTGTTTATTTTTTAGCCAGGTATTATATACAAACAAAAGTCGTGTGTAATTTTTTCCCAGTAAAGTTCACCCTGTAAAAGGCCTGGGGTCCACTTGCAGTAGATTGTTAATGTAAGAGGCAATTTATATGGTAGACAGGGAGATAATGGTTAACCCAAGACTTGAACAGGTTAAGATTGCACTGATCAGTGAAACATCCTCTTGGGAGTCTGTCCCACACAACATTGGCTCACAGGATGAAACTACTTGAGTGGAACTTACTTCTCACCAATGGAATACAGAGGGAATGAGGCGTGGTTTGCTACAATGGGTGTGGCATGGTGGATCCTAAACATGAAGGTCAGAACTAGTGGAACCAAGGAATGTAGTTCATCTAAGCGCACTTACCATGGAAGTACCAATAGAGTAGTGAGAGGCCTGCCACACCCTGCCTGTGAAAGAGTAGTTGGATAGTGAAAAATAATTTATCACCCACAAGGTCTCTGAGATGCTTTTGAACTCTATCAAGGCTGGAAAGTGAGGATTGTGTAGCTCCTGCCCAAATATGAGACCAGTTCTCTTTTTTAAGCCTGATCTGGCCCTTGTAAAGGCAAAGTATAGTATGAGGGGTTAGGTACTTCCTGGATTGATACGACGACTCAACCATTTTTCCTGCATTTTTTTGCAATGGATCTCATATCAGGTGTGAGTTTAAAACCCAATAGCCTCTCAAGTTAACATCCGTTCATCATGACTGGGACTAGTTCGGGGTCTGATCAGTGATAATGAAGTGTAACTAGTTTGGTTCAATTAAATCTCTTTTGTAATGGAAGGCACTTTCAATATGAAGATTTTGTTATCTGGGTAGAAGTCACAGGTCATTTGTATGATTATCACCACTGAAAATGGAATTAGCAAATTAAGTTCATTATCAAGGTTAATTTTTTAACTTTTGTGCTCATGTTTTCAAGTCAGGCATGAAACTATATTTTCTTGTATTCATTCCTCTCACTGGATTCTCTCAATAGCAATGAAGAATCCAATGAAGAATCCATGTATTTGAAATAATAAAATACAAAACAATATATACAATTTCCTACTTGTGTTTCTGTACACTATTTACATTATTTGGACTATTGCCCTCATCTTTGTTGCCATATTTATTACATTTCGGCTGTTGTACACTCTGGCCTTCTTCAGGTAGTTGGAATGTCAAACTGAAACCTTTATTTCGCTCACTGGGGTAGACTGTTCTAGTTCTACATGCCATGTTTAATGGATGTCAGTTATCAGTTTATCTCCTGTTAATTCCCCTCTCCAAGTTCTCCACTCCCTTAACTGGGTATTGAACTCACACTCTTTGGCTCTTGTCACTGGATCTAACCAATGGATAACTTTCAGATCAAATAATGGTTCCCATTGGGGTTACAGGTTCAATTCCTGACAGAGAAACATATTTTTTATGAAATTTCTTGAACATTCAGGCTGGTCAATGTAATTAATACCGTTTAATAAAAAAAATAGGGCATTGACTTAAAATTATATCTATAAAAATAATGTATAAACGGAATATATATTAAAAGTAATTGTTGAACTTAATACATTTCATTATATACATATATATGATAAAAATATAGTCTTCAGGTATGTTATTTTTATGGGTAAAAATAGTCAATATCAAAGGCAGAGCATCTATAAATATAAAATTGATCTCATCTTAGTGTTGACCTCATGCATCAACAGTGTCAGATTGGACTAAGTTAAAATTAGTAACTGCACACAGACACACGCATATACATACATACATACATACATATATATATATATATATATATATATATAGCTGGGTCAATAAGTTATAGAATTTCTAATTTGGGAACTTTTGTGTGTGTGTGTGCATGAATGAAGGTGTACAATGATGTATCAAAAGTCATAGGACAGCAGTATGTAAACATTTCAATAGATGGTACTTCTGTACCATGACATAATAGAAAGGCCCAGATGTATATCAGTTGAGCTCTGACATCTGTTGTGCTGGTGCTGGCTAGGCTGCTTACAAGGCAACATAGGTTATTAGTGTTCAAATGGAGTATGATCGTAGGTGCCAGATAGATGGGACATTCCATTTCTGACATTTGTAAGACATTTGCTATCCCTTGATCTACAATATTACAGGAATACAAGGAATACTTAATGGAAGGTATTACCATCCATGGGTCCTTTATGATTATGACTAGTGGCACATAGTTAAAGTTATATAGAGTAACAGATAAGCAATGTTGGCTGAGTCTTTATTGAGTTATATGCATATAACCCCATCCATGGTTTCTGCTACCATCTCTAAACTCGATCACCTCAAAACATGTGGACTTGATAGTATCCCTGCAATAGACTTTAAGAAATGTGTTCCTGAACTGACTCATGTCCTCTCTAACCTGTATAATAATTACCTTGCCACTTCTTGCTTTCCAGCTTTTTGGAAATCTTCTTCTGTCCTTCCTACCTTTAAGAACTCACATGAACCATCTGATCCATCTTACTATCAGCCTCTTAGCCTTCTACTTCCTTTTGCCAAAGTATTAGATGTTCTAATCAACTGTGAATTGGTTAAACATCTTACCTCACAAGGTCGTCATTCAGACAAGTAACATGGCTTTCACTTCTCTAGGTCAAGTGTTGATATATAAACAATTATTGTTGAAAATGTCTATTAAGCATTAGATTAGAATGGTGAAGCTCAGTAATTGTCAAGGTTTGGCATTGGTTTTCTTCGCAAGTATTTCTGGGTGAATTCAGTCTTTCTTATCAAATCACAAAATGAAATTTGTCTTGAACAACCTATCTTGATCATTTTGCATCAATGCAAGTGTCCCCCAAAGCTCTATCCTTGGACCTACTTTGTTCCTAATTTTCTCCATTCAAATTGGCAGCTGATCTAAAAAATGATCTATTTTCTGTTGTTAACTGGGGCAAAGAATGGCTTGTTAATTTTATTGCTTCCAAAATGAAATTCCTCTTTATTAATAATCTGAGAGAAATCTTTTTACCTTCCATCATCATGGCTGATGCTAACCTCCAAGAGAGTGTCTCATTGCACCTTATCCAACTAACATTTTCCACTGACATGAAGTGGTAATATTATATTGAATCATTTGCTAGTTCTACTGCTAAGAAAGTTGGTTCACTGTGTTGTTCTAGACAATTATTCTTGCCAGAATCTATCTTATATATTTATAAGTCTACCCTTTATCCAAGCTTTGAATATTGCTTCTATATATGGTCTGCTGTATGTTTAGAGATACTTGATAAAAGCCAAAGAAGAATCTATGAAAAGAATCTTTTATAAAGACAAATTTAACTAAATTTTTTAAAAAATTGATCAAACCACACAAACTTCAGACTTTGATTCATAATGCAAAGATCTGATAAGAATATGAGTGAAGAAAAAATAATGAGGAGGAAGAAAACGAAGATGATGAAGAGTTTGAAGATAAAAATGGCACACCTATTTCAGAATCATGAGACAAAGAAAGACCCTCCCAAAACCTAAAGTAATCTAGTTTATACTTCTAATGAGAATTGTACTTTGAAAAAAAAAGAACCTGCAGATTTAATATACATTGCATAGAAAAGAGACTAGTTGACATCAAAAGAAATTCTTAAATTTCGTAAATTGCCAAGAAAATATGCAAATGAGTAGGACAATGAAAATGAAACTAAGATAAGTAATTGATTCTGACAAAGAGGTTCAAGAATAGAGAGAATTATAATACGACTACAGAAACGCAATATCTGTCTATATTTCTGAGATGAGGTATTATGTACACTCTTTACATTATTCGGACTATTGTCCTCATCTTTGTCGTCATATTTATTTCAACATTTTGGCTGTTGTATGCCCCGGCCTTCTTCAGGTGATTGGAATGTTGAACTGAAACCTTTTATTTCACTCATTCAGCCACAAAGAAGCGTCTGTTTAGCAAAGTCCAAATTACTGTTTTTATAAGCACATGCATTTGGACAACATATTAGCAAATGGATTAAGTCTGACAATTATTTTAATATATTTTCCGTTTATACTTTATTTTTATAGATATAATTTATTTCAGCAAATACTTTACTTAAATTATCGCTATAAAAAGAATGTTTAAACAGAATATATATATATATATATATATATATATATATATATATATATATATATCTCCAGGTAAAATGAATGTGATTAAATTAAATCATTCACTCACCAGTAATTTACAGTTGCTTGGTGAGATGTGTTGTATATGCATCGAAAGATGACTGGAATTGTATAGCAATTTTAACATGTTTTTGATGTAATATCCTAAAATAAGTATATGCGCTACTAAAGAACTTTGGATTATTTACCTAACAAGTTCTTTCCTATTTTCTATATATTTTTCACATAGATACACCTAGTGAGCCAGACAAACCTATCTAGGTTTCACCTAAACGGATCGTCAGGGAATAAATATTTAACCCCCCCCCTCCGCCCGCTTAGGTTTGGGTTTGTGGTTCTTTGGTCACGTGGTATGATTTTGGCTATCGCCTATAAATATGCATTTCTCTTTGCCTCGTCAGCCTTACTTTCCCTGACGATCCGTTTAGGTGAAACCTAGGTAGGTTTGTCTGGCTCACTAGGTGTATCTAGGTCTGCTCTACGGTTGTATTGAGTGCTTTTGTTAGTTAGTTTTACTCGTATCGGGGTTTTTCTTTGGGCTTCATAGCTGCATCTGTGCGATTTTTTGTCGACAGAAGTTCATGTTTGTAACTCATTCTTTTTTTAAAACCTTTTTTTCCCTTGAGATTGATTTGATTATTAGCAAATCAAAAATTCGAGGGTTTTTCAAAACGAGTCTAGTTATCTATAATTATATGTATTATTCATATATATATATTTATATATATATATATTTACGTGTTTTAGTGGACTCAGCAATTTTCAATCTGCTTGTCTGAGTCATCTTCAAGAAGCAAGAGCAAGATCTAAAATGTCAGCCAATCTAACACTGATCTCATCTCACAGTCCTCACACTTGCTCCATATGGGGCCTCTTTTGTAAATCACTAGTGGGTCTTAAATGCCACTTAATGATTATCGCACAAAATTTCATAACTGAATCAAGTAAGCTGTCAGATCCTCATACGTCGAAACCGACAGGAGAGTCCATTATTATTATTATTTATATATATATATATATATATGCATCATATCAATACATTGAGTTGAAAGTAAGATTTGTTATAAGACTTGTATGCTGTTTCTGCTGAAAGAATTTCAAAGATGATAGTGTGTAATTCTGAAAAAATTCCATATTTGTCAATCAAGCGGCTTTTTTTCTTATGCATCTCCTGAGATGTTTGTTTTCTTTCTCAAAGGGTGTATGTAAAGACTGAGAAGTCATTGAGACAATGAAGTTTCATTTTCCCTCCATATTGTTCTGTGAATGTCTCTTGCTTCAAAGCTTGCTCATTTGTTTTCTAAACTGTTTTCTCTCGGAAAACAAAAATATCTTTGTTTGCCGATGATGTAACACAAAGGCAATAAATGTTATTAACATGAAACTTTTCTCATTGATGAATACACTGTACTTAGATTCTTGGCAAAGTGCCCTAACAGATGATTGATATAAACGCTTTTTTTTTTTTTAATTAGTATTAAAAGCCTGGAAGTTTTTATAATATGGACATATATCATCAATAATTGTGGATAGCAAGCATCATGTTACTCTATTGAAATGTATATCTTAGCTCCAGTAGAGATGTCATTTGAGCATGTATCTAGTTGGTAGGAAAACAAATTCATTTTCACTTAATATGACAAATGTGTGAAAGCAGGTATCTATACAAGGAGTCTTTGAAATGCTTCCCTAATAAACTTGGAAACAGTTTTTCCAAAATGTAGGCTCTTAGAAATGGTGAAAAATCCTGAATAAATTTTCCTCATGCTGTTGTAATGATTTTAAAAAGACAACAATATTCAGAGAACTTAAAACAATTTCTTGGTGACTTGCATCATTTTACTTAGAATTATTGTCACATGATTCCAAAATGAATTATTTAAACAAATTAGTCATAAGTAATAACAATAATTTCATAACACTGTTTTTACATTTGCACAAGTAGTGAAGTAATCGTTCTAAGTAATGTGGTTAATCAAAATAAGTGCTGAGTAATTTGTTGCATTTTAAAAAAAAACATCAGCTTACCCCTTTTTCTGTTTGTCAAATCTGCTTTCTACCCTTTTTAGTATTTCTGTTATTTTTTTCTCTTCAAAGTTTTGTTTGTTTTGATTTTATCAGAGAAATTAGTTTGTAATATTTAAATGAAAAATAAGACAATAAGAGAAATGAGAAGAGAGTGTGCGTCAGAATTCAGAGAATTAGCACTTGTCATGTGTATCTTAATTAAATGCTTTAATAATCTTATAGAAATATGTATTACACTTGAGTCATGTTCTTAAATAGCCTGATCAGAGTACAACTCCCTATGAATATCAAGCATAATGCCAAAATTGTTCAGTCATATCAAAAACTGTCAGCGCCACATGGAACTGCATGTCTTTTGTCTTTTTCATCTGATGGAAAGAGTTGAACAATGAACAGGTGCCAAAATACTGTCAGCAAACATACGTGGAAATGAAGGAAAATATGATGGATTACAACAGACTCATGCTTTTTAAATAGCCTCATCAGATCGAGACATTTAGAAGAATGCCAAGCACAAAACTTACTCAGAAATATCTAAACTGTCAGCCAATTTCTCAGAACAGGGATTAAAAATGGCACGAAACTTACTCAGAAATATCAAAAGGTTAAAGCAATAATGAGTAGGACTTCTCTAACCAGTTTCATTATATATATATATATATATATATAGTTTTAAAAACAAGGAATGCATTGATTTTAATTTTAAAAGTCTCTAGGGCCCTTTCAGCCAACATCTCATCAAGAGACAATCGTTGGATCAGCAAAAAGAATATTAACGATAATGAAGAGCAAAAAGAGGGGGAAACACACTAAAATAACAAACAAGTATATATACTTGTAACGAGGGGAGGGAAATAATCGTGTAAATAAATTAGCGAGGACAGTTAAAATAAAATATCCCCAACAGATTAAGAGACTTTACAAATTCTTTCTGCCGGCAGAGAGAAGGTTTCATAATCCTATGCAGACCGATTCCAAAATCTTCAAATGATTGTTGGAATCAGCTGTATGAATAATTTTAAACCACTCTTTTTTAAACAACTTGGTGCAGGCTATATTCTCAACTAAATGTTGAGCAATAGCCGATTCCATATTCATGGGGGGAAGATAGCATATTCTATCTATCTTACCAAGTCGTATTTTGGAAGGTACGTGCTGATTGATTCTAGTTTCCAAATGCAAGGTTGTACGCCCCACATAACCAGCAGCACACTGGCAATTAAATTCATATACTAAATTACTCAATTTGATGTAGGGCAATACATCCTTGCGAAAAGACGGAAATGCAGACCTAGTTCGAAAAATGCTACGTAAAGCAACTGATGGGAAACAACTGGAAACCGACTTGCTAACCTACTTAATTAAGCCCTGACCCCTATCCCCAATCCAGGGAATCTTCAAATAAACCAGACATTTAGAAGGCCCCTGGATTTTAGGGGAATGAAATTCCTTAGTCTTCTTACTAATAATATAGTCAATAAGGGCCTCGGGATAGACGTTACTAAGGAAAATCTCCCTAATGTTTTCAAATTCACGGTCCAATCTAATAGGAGAACAAATTTTAAGCGCTCTATACACCAAGGTTTTAACAAGATTGATTTTCCTTGATGCAGGAGCAAATGAACGCCAATTCAAATAGAGACCCGTAAAGGTGGGTTTATGATAGATGCTAGTAATAAAACCACCTCTACTGCGTTCAACAAAAACGTCCAAAAAAGGCAGACAGTTGTCCTTCTCCCCTTCCATAGTGAAAGACAAACCATTGTGTAAGGAGTTGAGCTCATTAAAGAACTCAACAGCCTCACTTTCGTTAGAAAAAGTTGCAAAAGTGTCATCGACATATCTAACGTAAACAAATGGTTTAGACACTTTGCTGAAAAGTAACATCTCATGGTAGCCCACAAAATATATATATATATATATATATATATATATAAGATAAAATAATGCTAAGGAGCCAGGCGAATCCACCTAGAGCAGGCAGTACCCTGAAGATCCGTTTAGGTGAAACCTAGGTAGTTGTCTTTTTACTTGTTTTGAGTTTGTTTTTTTTCTTCTTTTGGACTTGAAGCTTAAAAACTGGATGATTGTTTTTGCTTTGTTTTAATGTTCCTCGTTCTTTTTTTTTATTCCCCCATTTTTCCTTGGGTACCAATTTGTTATCCAAGGTTTTTCCAAATGAGTACCACCATATATATATATATATATATATATATATATATATATATATATCTTATATAACAGAGAAATACAAAATTACTTCATGAGTATAGACTATTTCAACTAACGTCAATTATGTTAGCCTTATTCAACTCAAATGGTGGACTGTATTCAGGGTCGGAACTAGAGATTTAAAATTTAATATTTAACAAAGACGGCAGTTGAAAAATTGATCCAGAGCCAACTCATATCGAAACCTCGGCAGGACAAACTGCTTGAGTGTTGGTAAGGGGAGGGTGGAAGTTATCTGTCTTAAAAGGAAAGAAGCTACACAAATTCAACTCAGATATTAGCCTTAAAACCCCAAATTGGGGTTATAAGAAAGATAAAGTGAAAGATTTATTACCTGCACTATATATATATATATATATATATATATATATATATATATATATATATATATAAAAGACAGAGTTGCTTCTACTAGATTAAAAGCAATAATGAGTCAGGCATCTTCAAGCAGTTTAGTCTGATATGAGACAGGAAGTTCTCTCTAACATGTTAATAACTGTTATATACTGTACCTATAAACAATAATGGGTTTGTCCCAATCCTCATAAATATGTTGGACACTATTGTAAGTGGGGGTAATAGGCTTTCTAAGTAGTCACTGGTAACAGTGGTTTACCTACTTCATGCCACTGGAGAGTCTTGTATTTTCTTGATGTTAGAAAGATTACCATTTCATTTCCAACCTCCATTTTGGTTATTCCTAAACTTTTCTAGGTTACAACAATTTTCAATAAATTTTTCTCCTAAAAAGTTTGTTTTAGTTACCAGTACGATTTTTCATTCCTACCTTAGACAGCAGGTGCCTGTGGTTATTAACAGTTATTTGTGTTAAAAACAACAGAAAAACTTGTGGACATAGCCTTGATGGCAAGACCACAAAAACAAGATAACTCATGGTTGGCAGTCAATAAGTAATGCTAGCATTTTAGTCTTTGAAAATTGCTACATTGTCTAGAAGTTCCTGCAATTTTCTTTCTCTGCCATCAACGTGGTGTCATCTGCATATCTTAAGTTTTTAAGATTGTACCCACTAATATTAAATCTTGGTAGGTGTTATATACCATACCTATGAACACTATTATAGGTATGTCCCAATCCTCATAAATACATTGGACACTATTGTAAATGGGGGGCGGGGGTAATATGCTGTCTAAGTAGTCCACCACTAGCAGTTGTTTACTTACGTCACACTGCTGATGAATATTGTATTTTGTTGATGTTATAAAGATTACCATTCCATTTCCAACCTCTGTTTTCCTCATTCAGTAACCCTTTCTAGATTACAAGAATAACAATCAAACTGTCAGCACTTTCTCAGAACAATGATTCAAAATGGCTTTAAGTCAGTGCAGCCTGTGGGTTTTGGTGAAGACCATCTTTCTTTGAACCTTGTGAACTGGCACTACAGAATCTGTCTATATTTCTGAGATGAAGTATTATATATATATATTTTTTTTTTATAAGCATTCCTCCCTCAAGCAAGGCAGGAAGCCACTAGCACACAAGGGGTTACAGAGAGTTGGTGTGAGGGTGGCAAAGAAGAGTGATAGAGGAAAGGATGAAGAGAAGGATAGGGGATAGATCAGGGCATCTGGAGACATTGATAGACATTACATTTGAATAGTTGGAGATTATAGCTATCAGGGAAACAGGAGAAGAGGAGGGAGTTCCACAGGCGAGAGGTGCAAGACATAAAGATATTGGAGTAGAAGAGATGGCTACATTTAACAGTTTCGACAATGAAAGGTGAGAGCCAGATGCCAGCCTAGTTGAACGCTTAAATTCATGAAGTCTGGGAACCAGCAAAAGCAGCTCATTGGAGAGTTACCATGAAAATATCTGTAAAAAAGACAGAGGGAGGTGATGGCACATCTGTGAGAGCAACTGCAGACAAGATGCCAGATCAGGGCCAATTATATTATTTGGACTACTGTCCTCATCTTTGTTGCCATATTTATCACAACGTTTCAGCTGTTATATGCTCCGGCCTTTTTCAGGTGGTTGGAATGTTGAACTGAACCCTTTATTATTAAACATGGCACACGAAACTAGAACAGTCTACCCCAGCGAGTGAAATAGATGGTTCAGTTCAACATTCTAACCACCTGAAGAAGGCCGGAACATACAATGGCTGAAACATTGTGATAAAATATGTCAACAAAGATGAGAACAATAGTCCAAATAATGTAAATGGGGCTACAGAATCACAAAGAAAGAACTAAACCATATTTACTTGAAGACTTTCAACCACAGCAACAACTGAAATGGTAGCACATGCAACTCAAAAAGAAAATAATTAAGATTTTGATTTTCCACACAACCTTAAACCAGAGGGTAGGAAGGAAACTCCCATCAATACTAGAAAGCAATAAGAGTGGACTTAAGAAATCTGTTTTCATGAAAAATTGTTTTAAGTGAAAGATTTTATAGATTTCAACTAAAAGTACCACTTGCTGTTCAGTCAAAATGAATGTTTCCTTATAAGGAAACAGTTAATATTCCCATTACCACATATATCTCTGATATCACTATCAAATATTACATTGATTTATGAGTATATATATTGTTAAAACAATAGCAATTCCTTCAATGATATCACAAGATCTACTCGCATAATGCTTCATTGCACCTGAGACAAACGTCCGAAATTCAAGTAACGTTGGCTTGTAAAAAATAAGAGGATAAAAGCCTGAGCCAATTTTCTGCCGTCTTTTGAAACTGTCTTCTCTTTTCCTCTTCTTATTTGAACTGCCATTGTTTTTTCTCTAATAGACTCTTGTGTGAAAGCATTCAATTGAATTATAACTGAATTGGTTCTGACTTGTATTTTTTTTTTTTTTTTTGGCTGATGTCATTATTTTTGTTGTTATTGATTCTACTGAAAGGTAATTTGTGGCCAATGTCTGTGGCAGTGAGCCCAAAGCCAAAGTGCCTGCTTTGTCAACCTACTCCCCATCATTAGCTGCTCTATTTACTTAGGACTGTAGAGATCACATTAATTTCCTACCTGTTGTTGTTGTTGTCTCGATGCACAACCAACAGCCACATCAAATGCACATTACTTAATTTGCTTTGACTTGGGGTGAAACAATTTCGCTTGAAGTTGCAAAGACAAACACAAAAAACTCATTGTTTTTATGTGACTGGAATAATTATCACACCAAACAAGTTTGTATTAAATTCACTTTCTGGACACTGACAGACATACATACATGCATATATATATATATATATATATATATATATATATATATATATATATAAGAGAGGGTCTGAGGTTATAATATGTGTATGTTTGTCTGAAATGTTTAAACACTTGGGAAAATGATTGGTAAATTTGGGGTGTGAGCAGGAAGAGGATATGGGATTAATGCCACACACACACACACACACACACACATATATATATATCAGGAACAATATTGGGAAAAAAATGTATGACGTAGTTCAAAAAATTTTCCTGTGAAGCATTTCAGCCTTTAGGACTTCATCAGACTAAATTTGTTATTTTGGTGTGACCACACATACGTATGAACCATGGATGCTGGAAATTATAAATTAAATTTTTTTTTTTTTTGGATCTAGTTGTTTTCATTTTGATCTTTTTCTCCTTACCACTTGTTAGTAGATTAACCGATTCTGTGATAATAGTAGTTCTGTCAGGAATGGTGAAATGTTGTAAGAGCCCAGGTGCAAATTTACTGTAGATGATCTTGTGATCAAGGCACTTGAGATATTTTCTACACTCTTTCCACTTTTTCATACATTTTCTCCATATATATATATATATATATATATATATATATATATAAATATATATGAAGAAATATACTCTTAAGGTGTGCTATATTTATGGGATAAAGTGTTCAATATCAGAGATAGTGCGTGTGTAAATATAAAAGTGAACATTGAAGTCAACACTTAGAGATGACAGGCTGTTTATATATATATGTGTGTGTGTGTTTGTGTATATATATATATATATATATATATATATATATATATATAATGTATGTATGTATGTATGTATGCATGTGTGTTTGTATTAGATAAATAGTCAAAGTGAGTTGAGAGGAAAAGAAGTAGTTAAATTGTTATGATTCTCAATACTCTACCTGACATCTTATATTTCATGATTTGTTTCCACTTTTTAAATGTTGTTTCCCATCAGGACATTGGCGAACCATCGTTCACCATAATTTCTTTTGTAACTCTTAATAAATCAATCTCATAAACTCTTTTCTGTCATCCATTTACAAAAACTTGCTATGTATGTCATGCCTAATTTTTCATGTATGTATCAAATTTTCCAAGCTCTCTTTCTTCATTGTATACCCTAGAATTATTTCTTTCTGATGTTAAGTATATCCTTTTTGTTTCCATTTTCTACATTGTTGTTCCCATGTTCATTTCATAGTATACTCAGCATCCTTCTGTAGAACCATATGTCTGTTGCTTTAAGTCTCTTCTTCATCTTTGAGGAGATTGTCCAACCTTTGCTGCCATATAGGAGGACTGGTATTACATCACAGTTCAGTATGCTTTTCTTTGTTTCTAATGAAATTTTTCTATTTCTTAATACTTTGCTTAGCATTTGGAAGGCATTTTTCACTACCCCAATGTGTTTTTGGAATCAGTGTCACACTTTCCATTCTTTATTAAAAGACTTCCCAGATATTTTGGTTTTAATATTACCAAGTTGTAATTTGCATGTTGGGCTGTTCCTTTTTGCTAATAATCACGCATTCTATCTTCTTGTAATTGATGTTTAGTCCTTTCTTCTTGCTTTCTTTCACTATCTTCCATAGGAGTTCCTGTATTTTCCTTTCTCTGTCTGCTATCAACACTGTGTCATCTGCATATCTTATATTGTTAAGATTGTGGCCACCCATAATGAATCCTGGTAGGACTTCCAATTCTCTCAGAATTGCCTCACTGTATAGGTTGAATAAGTCTGGTGAGAAGATACATCCTTGTCTTATACCTCTTTCTGTTTTTCTATATTTATTGAATTCATTTTTTCTCCATATCCAGATGGTTTGCTGCCAGTATGGGTTCTGGATTATTCTAATATCCTTCCCCATTATCTCAAGGTTAGCTAGCAGTTCCAAAAGCTCTTTGTGACATACTTTATCAAATGCTTTTGGATAGGACTATTTTTCTGATTGTATTTTGAGAGACCAATATTTACCCAAAGTGAAGTTGAAAAAATTATCGAAAGGCTTATTTTGAGATTCCCCAAGAAGGAGATTCTACAGAGGCAAAAAACAAAAGAAATCACAAGTAAGAATTCATACAACAGGCCAAACTGTGGATAAACTTCAAAAAGAAAGATAGGATACCCATGGACCTGTTTGAATTAAGGACCACTGAGGACCATTGAGGTTTTGTTTTTGTGATTGACAGAAAATTAAACTAAATTTCCTAGTCCACAAAAAACGTGATAAAATCACTGCTGATGGTAAGAGGACAATGGACTGTAAAAGACACAACCTTTCTAATGTGGGTCATATCATTAACCATTGCTCAAGATTACCTGAGACTCACAAAGAAAGATTTTGAAACAAAAAATATAAAGTCTGCTGAATAGGTTCCAGTTAACCCAAGAATCACTTTAAAAAAAAAAAGTTAGAATGTTTACTGATTTCTTCAGTTTTTAATAAATAGGCTGGACCAAGAACTTTTCAGCACCTCTTGTATATACTACATAAGATATCAGGATCTAAAAAGAACCAAAGCCACAACAGATGAAGTCCCTGTTTCTCTATTGGAATCTCATTTGTCTATGTATTGCCTCCAATACTGTGAGAAGAGGCTGGTCAATTCAGGCAAGAAGACCTTTGAGAAACCAGTAATCAAGCTATGAAATCATTTTCTGCCTATTTCAGTCATAGAAAATGAGACCATATCAGACTTGACTGCCACCTCTAGCCAGAAAACTCTGACAGACATAGAGGCACATTTTTGCTAGAGAATATAAAGTAGGAAATGGATCAGTTAACTGTCAATATTTTAGGCATATACAAAACTAGATGGGCAAACAATTGGGATTCTGTCAGTGACAACCACATGGTCATATTTGCAGGTAGAGGGAACAATGAAAAAGGAGTTGGACTCATATTAGTCCAATACATGAAGGAATGTGTTCTGGGATGCAAACAAATATCTGATAAAATTTTTGTAGTTTAATAGAAAGCGAAGCCCTTTAACATATCCATCATAAATGTATCTATTGATAAATTTTATATTACGTTAAACAATGCCAAGGCTCATTGCAAATGACAGGATATTACAGTTATGATGGGAAACCTGGATGCCAAGAGAGGCAAGGAGAGCCATGGTGAAATAGCAAATTCAGACTAGGAACTCATAAGGAACACAGAGAAAAATCTTTCTAGTGGTACATGGCGAATGTTCAGTTACTTGGCAACACCTGGTTTCAAGAACACCCAAGATGAATATAGACACAGTGAAACCCAGGAGAAGGAATGAAGAACCAAAATGACTACATAACAATCAATAAGAGATTCAGGAATGCAGCTTTACACTGCAAAACATGCCTAAGTGCTGACTGCGGGAGCAACCACCTTCCAGTGATATGTAAGAATTGATTTAAACAATAAAAATGAAGAGAGTCAAGGCAGGCACCAACTTGCAATATAATAGATTCCTGAATGAGCTGACATTGACGGCAAAGTATACAGACAGTTTTAATAACAGACACAGTGAACTAAATGAGTAGTGGAAATTGGAAGTGACTCTCAATAGGAGAAGCTTTAGTAACATCAGCAAATGATAGAATTGCAAAAAAAAAAAAAAACTAGACAAAGAAGAAATGGATGATGGAACACAGCATATAGAAGAAAATATAAGAATTTAAAAGGTACAATTTAGATCATCATCATCATCTGTGTGCTGTGTCATTTAAGGATGTGGGCAATCATGGTTCTCCACAACTTCCTGTCTTTTATAGAGTGGTGTCAAATCAGGAAATATAAACCAAAGAAAAAATATTAAGAATACATTAAAATTTGACAGAATAATAATATCTTATGATATAAATATGGTTGCAGAATTGCATAAAGAAGAGACTTGGAATGCTGTAGTTCAGTATATCACCGATATATTAATCTGTTGTTCTGATTGTCATATCACTGGATAGATGAAGTTTTTCTACAAATGAAAGCATCTGTGAGAAATGTCATGACTTCTAGAGACAATTCACCTGGGAACCCAGTTTGAGCTCTATTCAGTTGGAGGCCTTATTTGGTTGACATTCAAAGATGTCTTTTTAGTTGTATGCCGTAAGGGTTAATTAATTCCAACATGCGTTTTGTTAATACATATGAAAATATTTCTCATATTTGCATAAAATTACAGAATCCGCATGTTTTATTGGACATTTATCACTTTACTTTCACGTGTTCACAAAATATTTTCTATTTTCTAACTTTACCGTCATTATGTTAAGTCTATTCATAATTGTGTTGTGCTGTCAAATACTTGTCAGAAGTCAGATTTATATTTGAACTTTTTTTTTCTCCCAAAGTCCGCAGGTGCCAGAATCTAAAATATTTGATTAAATTAGAAAAGTTTAACGATATGCAGCAACCTTAATTAAATCATTATTCATTTGAAAATTGATGCTTTGCACTTTCCAAGAAGAGAACATAAAGAAAATACGGATTAAAAAAAGATTTTCAAACCTCTCTCTCTCCTCCATTCCTCCTCCAGTCACACTTAATGATGATCAGTGTCAGAAATTATATAAAAACGTAAAGCTCAAACACAAGCAAATGACCTTTCATAATAGTTGAAGTGATAAACTTATTAACAAACAAAAATGTTAACAATCTGAATAAATGAACTTTTCCTAAAGCTAACTCTCTTACAGACTCTTAGTTATGTAGTGTTTGAAACTAACTACTTGACTTGTAGCCTTCCAGTCCATCACTATTGTACTTGTGGCTTTCTACTAAACATTTTGTCTCCAGCTGACAAGCACCAAATATTTGTTATGTCTTTAATAATTCTTAATGACCAGCCCTTGTTTGTTTTTCAACCACAAGTTTCAACAAGTCCAGCCAAGTAAAAAAAAAATGCCTGTAATACACTTTGAATGTCTTAAATGAAGCATTATTATTTTTGGGGGCTGTATTTCTTTCATCTTTATTTTATTTCTTTTCAGCTTTCACATTATTTTATTCAATCTATGCTGCTCTTTATATTTGTTGTATAATAGCATATTTCTTTAGATAGGAGTTAAATTGCGTGGTCGACTGGTCTCTCTAGCCCTGGATGGCCACCAATCTAAGAGAATGACAAATTCTGAATTCAAAACCATGGTGAAAACAATAGGAAACTGCTCTACTAACTTTTTCATTTTAGAGCAATTCACAGGCAATGGCAAAAAAGGAGTTTTTGGTGAGCCATCATTGTTTACATCCTGGACAAAAATCTAAATAAATTGAGAGTTGAATTATGTGTAACAGAAATAACATGAAAGAAAGCTATGAATAATTGTTAACTATGATTTAGAAAAAAAAAAAATTCTCTTCTTAGTTCAGAGATTGTCAGTTTGTTCCTGTAAGCATCACTGATCACTCAGAAAATCATTGCTCCTCTTCACATCAATACAACAGTAAAAATATATGGTGAAGTAATGGATAGCAGCTCGTATTGAGGAATCGGAGAGCCGAATTTGAATCCATTATATTACATGCTAATAACCTTGGGAAAGACATGAATCCTCCTCTTCTCCCCCAGCTATGGGTAAATAGCAGGACAGACCGGCTACTGGTCTATCGTAGGAAGAAATGGCAACTTATTGCAGGAAAAAAATCATCATGTATCAATAGACACATAATCGCCTAAGTGTGTATCATGCATGACTCATAACTGACTGACTGACTTGACATTTTGTCATTCATAGCTCCAAGAATTTTTTGGTTGAAATAACATGAATATCTGGAACTCTAATTATAATAAAAAAGAGGACAAGGTAATACTGATGGAGAATCCAGTGAGGATTGAATTCATTACTCAGTAGTAATTATCTACGAGTCTAGCTAATTAATCCTAACCAGGTGCCCAACTTGAAATATGAATGCTCTTTTGTATAAATGGATTTTGGATTAAAGTTAAAAAAAAATTTAACAATAAAATAAAAGGTAAATTATTAATATATATAGTTATATATTTATTTAAAAATTATAACATAAGTATGTTATAACATCACTACAAAAATAGCCATTTTGTTAAAAGAACATAAAGAAATTTTATTCCTTTAAAAAAATGATTCCTTTAATTTGCTTGAAGAAGGTCATGAGACCAGAAACCTGTGTAGCAAAAATATGAAGAATAAAATATAATATATACACTAAAACAAATCCATATTATAACCAAAAATGTTTGCAATTTCTTTTTTTTTTTTAAATATACATTTTTCTCTTGTTGGAACAATTATAACAATTTCTATATATATATATATATATATATATATATATATATATATATATATATATATAAAAAAATGTCAAAAAATAAATAAAAGTGTCAAGTGATGGTGTTACAAGTAGTTTTTTTTATACTTGCAACACCATCTCTTGACAAGTCATTAGAAATGTTGAAACAAAATGGCTATTTTTGTAGTGATGTTATAACATATTTATGTTATTATTTTTAAATAAATATTATTTGCTCTACTCTGTATTTAGCACTTTTAAAAAATACTGTTTGTGGTTACTGGAAGTTTATTCCATCTATACCAACCTTATATTTGGATATAATATATATATATATATATATATATATATATATATATATATATATATATATATATATATATATATGGAATGTCCCCCACACTAACTATTGCTTATGTGGACTGACTATATCAGTAGCTATATATGGAGAGCACAGGATATACCGGGGGGCTTGCTTTAGGAATTACTAGCCTGCCACCCGATTCCCTGTCTCTTTTACAATGAACCTCTCTTTCTTTCATCTATGCGCGTGTTGCTGTTCCTTCACTCAAGTACCACCTTTGTCTGTTTGTAACCTCTTTAAGGATGCAACAATAATTATGATTTGTTTTTAATATTATGAGTTCTTTATGCTCTTTATACGAACACACACACACATATAGTTTTAAGATATACTATATTTAAATATAACATAAAACATACTTTACAAATAGTAAATATGTAAACAGCACAATACTTTCTAAACAGATATGGGAAATTAAAAAAAAAATTGCACCAAAAATATGGGAAATAAGGAAAACAGCATGAGCCTGCAACAATAAATCCAAAAACTGTAAACTTAGTCTGAAGGAAAAAATAGCTAGAATTACCTTCATTTAACAACACGAAAACAAAGTTTTGGTACATTTCAAAATCTAAAAAGGAATAAGAATGAAAAAAGAATAATAAAATAATATGAACAAAAAAATGTAAATAAATATCCAAATTAACAAAACTATGACTAAACACATAAACACAAATAAATGTAATAAAATAATAAACAACAAATAATAAAGTTATCAAAATAAATAATGAGATTTTAACAAACAACCTTATAAAATTCTATAAATAATTGCATTCATATCCACAATGATTTCTACTCAATAGGCAATAAAATAATTTGAAAACATGACTATTACCACCCACCCAATGAACGTTAGGATAATGCAATAGACCTTCTAGAAATAATACACCATTGACTAGCATATAAAAATAGTTGAGGCAAATCACAACACACATGGCCTGAAGATTGTGTTTAAGCATGAAACAGAATATCACTGGGTGTTGACCTGTGTCTACTTTTATTTATTTACATATATGCTACACATGTTTCCGGTCTCATGACCTTCTTCAAGCAAATGAAAGGAATTAATTTTTTAAAGGAATAAAAATTTTTTGTTCTTTTAATATTTTATCATTCATTTTTTGTATTTGTAGTAAGCCTTGATCTTATTTCTTTGACTTTTAGCAAGAGTGACTTTCTGCCTTAAATGGTTAATAGTCATTAGGTTTGGTCTTGGTGGTGGCAATGACAGGCGTGTTGATGATAGATGCTACCCCCTATCCACACATCACCCCTGAGACTGTCAAATCTATTTCCATTTGTGTGTGTGTGTGTGTTTGTCCCTATTAGCTTGTACATGAATCAGTATACATATACATGACTATATATATATATATATATATATATATATATATATATATATATATATATATATACTGATATTGCCACCACCAAGACCAAACGTAATGACTATTAACCACTTAAGGCAGAAAGTCACTCTTGCCAAAAGTCAAAGAAATAAGATCAAGGCTTACTACAAATACAAAAAATGAATGATAAAATATTAAAAGAACAAAAAAATGTTATTCCTTTAAAAAATTAATTCATTTGCTTGAAGAAGGTCATGAGACCGGAAACATGTGTATATATATATATATATATATATATATATATATATATATATATATTATATGCGCGGTACTTATTAGAAAGCACTCAATATCAGAGATAGAGCTAACATATTTGGTTGGATTGATGTGAGTTTGTGACCCTGGGTTTCATGCTTTTGCGATCGTCAGACAAACTGATTAATTTTTTAAAAAATGTTGTGTTTATGTAGATTGCATGTATTAGTGTTATTATGGAAGTGGGGGGAATCATCGTCGTGATGTCATCGTGCTAACGCAAACATTTAAGATGTTCAGACGTGTATGAAAATGCAATCTACTTAAACTCAAAATTTAAAAAAAAATTAATCAGTTTGCCTGACGATCGCAAAAGCATGAAACTCGGTCACAAACTCACATCAATCCAACCAAAATATATATATATATATATATATATATATATATATATAGTCATGTAAAGCATTATGTATCTTTTGTGTGTGTGTTTACTATAAACAAAGAAATAACAAACAGATATATATATAATATAAGATTATAATTTCAAAGTGATTGTTCAAAATATATTTAGTCAAAGACCAGACAACACCATTTTGATGCCTTCCTAAGCTGGTCTGGCTTATTATAGTTCAGTGGCCAGAGGTCGTCTGTGTTAAGTACTAGACTGACCTGAGTTATTAAGATCCATAGATCAGAGAAGGTTGTCTGGGTGCAATGCTGGACTGACCTAGATTATTTATGCCCAGAGGAGGCCATCTTTGTGCAGTGCTAGACTTGTCTTGGTTATAAAGGTTCAGTGAGCAGAAGATGTTGTCTGGGTGCAATGCTGGAGTGACATAAGGTGTCATGTCTGGTCATCAGGTGATGTAAGCTGGTTAGCATGCTGCAATGGGTTATTTTTATCTAGTGATCAGAGGTGGTCATCTTGGTGAAATACTGAACTGTTGTGTCTCTGTCATCAGGGCAGAGTGCGGTTCATTTGTGGCTCAGTCAGAGGACAGAAGTGCAACTGAGGAAAATAATACTTTGAAGTTCCCAGCTCATTGCACTAAGGAGTGGGATTGGGGCTCACCACTGAGGTCAGTGCAACTGATGGTTGGCGGGGCTCAGGGAATTTTTATCCTTGGCCTGGGTGTATGCATTTGGGTTTCCCATAATAAGCCCAAACTTGTGTCACATGATGTCTCAATAGGAAGATGAAGTAAAGATCTTACTGGATTGGTCTGGTTTATTATGGTTCAGTGGTCAGACACAGTCATGGTACCAGATTCTTGAAAGTAATAAAATATGTTTAAGAATCAAGAACCGTTTTCTCAACACAAATGAAATTTAGTCGGGATAAGTGACTAGATGATAGACTTTGAGAGACTGGTAAATGTGTTTATGAAGAGGTGGTCGGAATTTGTGTTGCAATCACAAAGCAAAGCAAAGAGTTTGTGTAAGTTAATCAGAAGTCGAAAGACTGAAACAAAGTCTATTTACGCAACTTCCTTTAATTACTTGCAATTAGTTTTCATACATAAAATTAGTTTGGAATTTACTTGGCATTAGTTTTATCATCTGTTTTAATTGCCGAGATTGAAGTCATCAGTGTTTTTCATGTTTTTGTCTCTTAATCAATTCTCTATCTTCTGAAATGGAGATAGAAGTTTGGAAAGGTAATCAAAATTAACAGCTAATCAATACAAAACCAATCATGTTCCGTGTATATATGTATGCATCAATAAATGTCAAACTATATATCTGCGTGTGTAAATGTGTGTGTGTGTGTGTGTGTATATATATATATATATATATATTATATTCTATGCATTCATATGTAAATATTGTCTTTATGTATCAATGTTTGTTCTAATGCCTATTTTCATTTCTCTCTCTCGTGTATATACATACACATGTGCACATATATATGGAATGCCCTAAAAGTAATGCCTGTATTTCCATAGATATTACAAAAAATACATAAAGTACATTAACACAATTGGTTAGATTAAATTTTAATCTACAAAATACTTTATTTTCATTTAGTCTCCACCATTGGCTATGCATTTTTAACCAACGATGAACATGAAATGTTTATAGCACATCCATAAATATCTGCCCCAGCAGACTCAAGCTACTTTTCCATACTGATTGTTTTTGCTGAAATACATTACTCTCTACATAACTGTGCTCATATCCCCTCTTTGGTCTTGGTAAACATTCAGCAAGCATTGATGATTATCAGTGTGTGCAGTTTTTCTTGCAGGGAGGAACTTAGTTATACAGCTCTTCTTCACAGACACCATTTTGCCAGATTAGCTTAGGCCAACATCATATTGAATCAATGGTTTCCATAAAAACACTGAAGTTAAGCAACATTGAGACTGGTCAGTACCTATATGGGTGACTGTTTAGAAATACCTGGTGCTGTAAGGTTCTATGTCTGGGTGATGTAATGAATAATGTCTCAGAATTGTTAATCAGAAAACTGAGTCCAATTCTCATTTTTGTTATATCCACTTATGTGCAAATACCCTTGGGAAATGTATAAATCTACCTCTTCTCACTTCAGGTATTACTAAACCATTATTATTTAAAGAAAAATTCTTACAATTTAGAAATATTTTCTGGCTTTAAATAACCTGCAAGAGTTGATAGGCTGTAGGAAAGGAATCACCCAACCAATTTTACCAGAATGCCTCTCAGCTTCTGCCTGTAAGAAAGCAAAAGTTTATTCATTATTATAAGGAAGTTCAAAGTCAACTTTTTTTAACACCAGCATTTACCTCTGACATAATGACTCAACATAATAAAAAAAAAGCATTAGCATATATACTTTACAAAATCCAACTATTGACAAAAAGCAATATTTGTGAAGAAACATTTAATTGATAAAGTGTTCAATAAAATTTTTAACAAATGAAAATGTGTGGCAATTTAAGACATAAAAGAATTAGGAACACCAACCTTTTTGCTACCATGCTTCCTACAAATCTGGTACCATCAAGCAATAAAATTCTTACTGCCTGATGATGCCACCAAAGTCAGTGTTCTAATTATTTTATCTTATATATATATATATATATACTACTGTACTGTACTGATGATGCGGCATTCACCCTGGGCAGATTGAGCCGGCTTCTTCCTGTTATGAGAAAGAAGATTCTTGGGATAAATTACAGAAGTAGGGTACCCAGGCCTACTCGGATAACGTTCTTGCTTGCTTGCCGCGGGGTTCCCACAGACGCAGAGACAGGAATAACCAGAAGCCGCCGGTTACCGATGCAGACGCTCCTTGGATTTTCACCAGAGCCCTTGTTAGCCGGCGTGTGTGTCAGACCTGTCCGCCTTGGGTGGCCCTACCAGGAACGAAGTTCCGGGCGGCATAGCTCTGACACTACCGTTTACACCCCCCGACCGACTGTGAGGTAAGGGTTGGACTTTGGGGGCTTACAGTACCAGGTGTTCCCAAGCGGTCCCCCATCTAAGTACTGACCTGGCTCTACGCTGCTTAACTTCGGTGATCGTACGAGAACCGGTGTTTCAGCGTGATTTGACCGTAAGCATATATATTACATATATGTAACATAAAGTAATTATTAAAACAGGCCATCCATTTCAAATACATGTATCCACTGATGATTGAGTGGGACAAGAGACATAATACATACAGTTTGAAACCAAAATAAAAACAAGGTATCTATTTTGAATAAATGTATTCACTGATGAAAAAAAAGCAGGACATAATACTACAAGGAAAGTTGGGATGGCTATGTTGTGCCAGAAAAATTTTTCTTGTTAGAATCTATCTTGCATATTCATAAATCCAGCATTTGTCTGTGCATTGAATACTTTTGCCATATCTGATCTGGTGCTCCTGCTGTAATATCTTGACAATATCCAAAGAAGGATCTGCAATGTAATCGATCCTGATCTGACATCTCAATATCAATAACTTTCCCACCAACGTGACGTAGCTCTCCTTCTGTTTTTATACAAATATTTTCATGCCAATTGCTCTGATAAACATTTTTCCCTTGTAGCCCAACTACATAAATTTAAACGTATTACTAGATTGGCAACTAGGTCCCACCATTTAACTGTTGAAATAACTAAATGTAAATGCCACTTCTACTCCAACAGTTTCTGTTCTTGCACTTCCCACTGGCAGAATTCCCTTCTATTTCCTTGTTTTCCTGACAACTACAATCTTCAAAAATTTAAATGCAATGTCAATTGCCATCTTCTGTCTTCTTGAACCCTGTTCTATTTTTTTTTTTTTTGTCCTTTTCTCAATCTTGCTTATTATCAGTCTGTAATCCCCCCCCTGCATGCATTACTTCCTTGCTTGCAGTGAAAGGATTAAAAACAAAAACACACTGTTTAAAGCCAAAATAAAAACAAGGCATCTCTTTTGAATACATGTTTCCACTGGTGAAAAAGCAGGACAACAGACATAATAAATAAAAATCATCTTTAAATTTTGTGGTTAGTCCATTTTTGACTCTTTCCCTCCGTACCTTCTCTAGAAGTTCTTGTAGTTTTCTTTCTGTGTCTAGTATCAACACAGCTTCATCTGTAAATCTAATTTTGTTAAGATACTGGCAACTAATACATAATGAATACTGAGATTAATGAAAATTATAAACTTATAATTAAAAAACTGCTAAGAGAGAAAATTTTAAAAGAAATTTTCTTATCCCAATCATTCAAGAAAAACATAATATTATTAATGTAATAAACTGGATGAATAAGAAGCATTAATAATTCAAATTTATTTACTCACTGAGGAAGAAAGAAATCTTCGAGGAAATCAAAAAAAGAAAAAAAATTCATGATAGGTTGTATTTGGAATAGAAAATCATGTGGACAGAATCATTTAAATTGTAATTGTTGTAGCAATTATGATATAAATTAATGATTTATCCTGATGAATTTGAATTTCTTATGAATATAAAAAAATCGATAACGATAAGAATGATGAAAAAAATCAATAGAAACATCCAACTGCAAGAAATCTACAAAAGATGTAAACAAATCAAATTGAATAGATTTGTTTTAAGAGTAGAGGCACTTCAACTTCAAAACCCTTTCAAAAATCCAAGAATTTAAAGTCAGCTGGGTCTTGGGAGTTATCACAAAACAAACAGACTGAAATACAAGAATAGGAAAATATTACTGGCACTACTGTTTAAAGCATATATGAGTGATTACATACACAGACATAGACACAAAGTAATTGGTGCATTGGCTGAGATAGTTGCATCTTTCCCAATCATACAAGCATTTGATATTTAATCCAAACTTAAAAGTCAACATTTAGAAAGTCAATTCTCAAGACAGACAGGACCTCACCTATTAGAAAACTGGCACAACACAATCTTCCAAACTAACACTCCCTTCATGTCAAAATGAGATATTATCTATCAGCTCCATCTCTCTCAAATGGATTACTGCTATCATATCGGAGCTGGAGCTGCCCAGTCCTCACTTTCCAGTTTTGAGTTCAAAAGTATCTATGCAGCCCTGTGGGTGATGAATTATTTTCCACTGTACAAACCTTTCACACAGACGAAACATCACAAGTCTATCTCAATGGAAAATGTTCAGATAAGCTAAATTCCTTAGTTCTACCAGTTCAGACCTTTGCAGCAAGAACCTGCCATGCTGTGTACACTGGCATAAATCATCCTCATTCCCCTTGTATTCCATTAGTAAGGAGGAAGTTCTATTTGGAAAACTTTTTCCAAACAACTGCTACTTTGTAGAACAGACTTCCAAGTAGATGCTTCCCCGGTGGCTATAATCCTAACTTCAAGTCTTGGATCAACTATTATCTAGCCTACATATCCTCATAATCTGCATTTACTTCCACCTCTTCTTGCATCTAAACAATAACCTCATTCAGTAACACTCTACCTTAAGTAAACCCTGAGCCTGGTTTGGGGTGAACAATTACTTATATATATAATTACCCCTGAAAAAATAAAATTCAGTCGAGCACTTTAAAGGGTAAGCACATGATTGCTACTGTTGATAATACAAAGCTCTTCTATGAATTGAGCACTCTGAGTCACTTGTGTGCTTATTCAAAAATAATACGTAAAAATTCACCTTCCTCTTTGCCAGAAGCTGATAGCTTAGGGGAAAAAATCTCAAACTGATGCCAAATCAGTCAGGTTTTGATCCTGGCTTGAGACAATCAGATGTCTAGCCACATGGATGAGCTGTGATACATCATTATAGTCTGTGTGAATGACAATATATATATATATATATATATATATATAAACATTGCATTTTTGAAGATTGTAGTTGTCAGGAAAAAGAAGGGAATTCTGCCAGTGGGAAGTGCAAGAACAGAAACTGTTGGAGTAGAAGTGGCATTTACATTTAGTTATTTCAACAGTTAAATGGTGGGACCTAGTTGCCAATCTAGTAATACGTTTAAATTTATGTAGTTGGGCTACAAGGGAAAAATGTTTATCAGAGCAATTGGCATGAAAATATTTGTATAAAAACAGAAGGAGAGCTACGTCACGTTGGTGGGAAAGTTATTGATATTGAGATGTCAGATCAGGATCGATTACATTGCAGATCCTTCTTTGGATATTGTCAAGATATTACAGCAAGAGCACCAGATCAGATATGGCAAAAGTATTCAATGCACAGACAAATGCTGGATTTATGAATATGCAAGATAGATTCTAACAAGAAACATTTTTCTGGCACAACATAGCCATCCCAACTTTCCTTGTAGTATTTTGTCCTGCTTTTTCATCAGTGAATACATTTATTCAAAATAGATACCTTGTTTTTATTTTGGTTTCAAACTGTATGTATTATGTCTCTTGTCCCACTCAATCATCAGTGGATACATGTATTTGAAATGGATACCCTATGTGTAATTATGTCTCTTGTCCTGCTTATTCCCCACACTGTTTCAAATAAAAATGGGGCATCTATTTGATATAAGAATATCCTCTATAATGATATTTGAATCAATAAAAATGTTAATTAATTCTTTAAAAAATATAGATTTTTACATTTATCAGTTATTTTAATTTATATTTTAATGGGAAAAATGGTTGTAAAATTTTTTTTTAAATATATTTTAATTGGGTTGAATGTAGTTTTGATGGTTTTATCATAAAAATGCAACATTAAATCTTTTAACCATCAGTTTCTGGAAAACATTTTGGAATGAGAACTCAGAAAGCTGAGTTTGAATTCCAGTTGTTTTTTTTTTCATTCACTTACGTTCACAAATACCCTTCGGAAAGGTAGGAATCCCTCTCCTACCTTCTATATATGGTTTAACTAGTAGGATTTGTGTCTGGGAAAATCATTTTTCTCCCACAAATTATTCATGGAATATTCACTTGAAAAAAGAATTATTCTTATCATCCAAAATGTGCTTTTTTTTAAATAATGTACAAAGGGTTGATAAGCCATAAAGAAACAAATCAACAATCACTTCTGACACTGAATGGTGTTAGATTCTTATTGGATAAAACTAAACAGTCTACATTTCTGAATTTGTTGATTATCCTTGAAACCAGAATCAAGAAACTTTGTACATATTTTTTTTTGGTTGAAATAACTTTACTTTGACACTAATACTTTTTGTGAAGGTAAGATTTTAACTTTACCCATCACCAATTATTTTGAACATAATCTTTTCACTGACATATCATGATAATAAATCGAGTAGGAGCAAAGAAGAAATCTATTGACAGATGTCCCTTTTCCTCATTTAGATTCTGTGTCCAGAACAATAAATAGTAAAATAGTTATTCTATATTTAGACTACTCTACCAGAAGCAGTCTTCTTAAACTTTTAATAAATTTGATCATCGCATTAATATGAAAAGGTAGGGTGCTGGAATATTTTTTTAATCCCATTTTGGTCACAGTCTTTCACCTTCACCTTCATATATAAGGCCTTCACCAACATTTCAAAGATTTTTATCAAGCTCAAATTGTTATTAAAATCTTCCAGTAAGAATTTATTTGTGTTGTGGTCAGACGAAGAATTTTCAGCATCCTTTCATGTTGTAGAGATTTTTATTGAAATTTAAAATGTTATTTAACTTTTGTGCAATTAAAATCTTTTAACTGTTGTATTAATATGTAAAGAGTTATTTAAAAACTTGTTATTTAAAAAGCTGTTTGAGTGCATGGAACCATGGAATTGGGATCTATATGCCCTTAAAAGTTATTAATTCAAACTCAGATTGAAAATCAATTGTAAATGTGATACAGTGAATTAACTTTGAAATAATTTGTTTTCTGCATCTCATTAAGTCAAAAGATAACTTTGATGTTTTTTGAAGACATAAGCATAATGTTCTCATAATATTCGGAAAAGATATGTTCGCAATCAAAATTGTTTAAGCCCCACTTTGTAGTGAGATTGCGATATGAAACGAAAAAGTTTTACTCATGTTCCAAAATAAGAACATGTATTCCTCATAAATAATCTTTGGCATTTTTGCCATTTCTTACTTTATCTTTTGTCCAACATATTGATTTTAGAACATTCACAACTGATTCTATATTTTAATTCCTTCAGACTAAAACTTTTTTTTTAAATAAGGCTGCATTGGGGAAAGAGTCTGCTCCTGGCCTGTCTTCAGACCCTGAAATAAAGTGAAGACTGAAATGTAATAAAAATGAAAAATTTACCAATAAAATCCATGAAAGAAAAAAATATTCACATCCCCACCTCCGCCACTCTTTTTTGTTTCTTTCACTTCGTAATGAGCTGGTGGCATCAAAAAATAAGGAATATAAAAGTGTAAGAGCCGCAAAAGTAAGGACTTTGTTTTGAAAGGTTTCCAATTGAAAGAAAAGGCAGAGAAATTACTAAAGACAGAATAAAATAAAAACTTATTGTGGTTTTTAAATAAGAACCAAACACCAAGAGGCACAAATGGAAACCAAAAAATTGGAAAAATACTAGTTTTGTGTGTGTCTATCTCTAGAGAACATTTTCAGGTAATATACTTTCACTTTATGTTGACACTAAACTTGATAAAAACAGCCAACATGATCTAAATATACTAACCAGATTTTGAAGGTTTTAAAATTAGAATTGATTACAAACTCTGAGACATTTGGGAATAGTTATGTTAGGCTAGACCTTTTCAAAATGTGTTTTAGATTAAAAGAGACATTTTGCCAAATTTCTGCTTTTTATTCTTAATTTTTTTTTTCTTTTTTGTATTCTGTTGGTATTTAAAAATTAGACATGGCTGAGAATTTATATCCAATATTCATCTGCAGAACTAACCAAAAATGAACAGGCACAAAAGCAGAGAATACGACCAAATCATAGACCTGCTGACACGTCATGAAAAAAAATATCACCTTTTACCTCTCTATCATGAACACCACAACCATTAACATTGAAGATGAATAAAAAGTTTATATTAAAACTCCAGCAAGAATGTGAAAGCAAAAAAGTAAACAAAAAAATGAAGATAGTTAAAAAACTCTTGTGAATATTAATAAATCTTAAAAGCTTGGATAAAAATATTTAGATATTTTTTTCAGCTGCTCTAATTTATAATTCTCTAAAAATAAGTCACATTTCTTTTTCTTTTTGCTTAAAAATGAATAAAACTGTTGATCATTTTCAAAGATAAGAAAACTTTAAAAATTCTTTTTCCATCATCAACATCATTTCAGTCAGTAATGTCTTTTCATAAATTTCAAAACCTGCTCAAAGGCTGTGAACACAGAACTTAAGAATAAGAAGACATGTAGGTCCTGTTGATAGAAAAAAAATGGTAAAATGTTTTCTTAACTCATGAAAATTCAATGATGCATCATCATAAGTGTATAACAAGAATTCAAAGAGAAACTGATATTTTCACAATGAAGGAAAGCAAAATTAATTTTATTTACAATTTTAAATAGAAACTAATTTATTTAAAAATTGATCTACCCTAAATATGAAAAAATATTTTAATTCTTAACTTTCAAAAATTCTGAAAAAAATTTTCTTCTTTTTCTTTTAAATTTAGTTTTTAATTTTCCATTTATTTTATTCTTTGATTTTAGAAAAAGGAACTATAAAGATTTTGAGAAAAAAATTGTAGTTAGCTTGTGTTTGTTTCAATCTGATAGGGAATGTCTGTAATGTGCTTCCCCACCCAAATTTATAGACAGAAGAACACAAATGCGTGCTGGATTTTTTTCCTAGCAAATAGAATAGGCCAGTTCTCGGTTTCAAAAGACTCGGTTCCGGTCTGTCATGCTTGAAGTCAGAACGTTATGTTCGCTTGTCCAAACTTGCTCGTGTGTGTCAACACCAATTCTTAGTTCATGATCTTTTTACCATATTACTGTTGCTTTGCCTTATTACTGTTGCTTTGCCTAGTATAGATTGTTTGATTGGTTTATATTATTTTTTACTTTGTTTTTTTTTCCTTTTTCTTGTAATTGTTTATTGCAAGTTTGTCAAATCTATTTGTCGGCAAGTTGTGCCATTCATTTATTTTCCACTTAACCACAGCTACCCACTCAACAACTTGGTTATCTAAAATTCTTCTTTGCCACTGTAAAGTGGAATATATTTTTCCATCTGACTAGAATATCCTGAATCAATCTGTGGGCAATAACTTGAAACAATAGATTTCCTGTATTTTGGCTGTGTCAAAATCATGAAACTATTATACAAGGTATGAACAGACCTATTAATATACATTGATGTAGTCAGGATCTATTTGAAATGTCCATAAAAACAAGCCAACCTTTACATGCTACTGTGTTTTACAAACAAGCACTGTGCTTTCTAAGTATGAAATCATTTGTAAAGTATTCTTTTATGTTGAGGAAACTATAATCATGAGTTAAGGAAGTTCGCTGCATGTCTTGCATTGATAATGGTTGGTTATTGTTGGAATACCATCTGCCATTTGTCACAGAAATTCTGCCCTTGTACTTTTATATCCCAGCCTCTCCCATAAAATATGATGATTTTCATATAATGGCAAAGAAACTCCAAAGACCAAAAAAATAAAACGTTTTCTCTTTTTCTTTCTATTTAACAAGATTTATGCTTTTTTTCTTCATTGTTTGATATTTTTTTCCTTTTTTTTGTTGCAATGCTTCAGATTGCTTGAGTTCTTTTCATTGTAGTTCTTCTGAAATGGTTAGCAAGATATTTAATGCACTTATACATGTCAAATATAATCGGGGGTCCAACTGCAACTTCCAAATGAAATATGAGAGGAGAGGTAAAAATTTTTACCCCATATATATATATATATATATATATATATATATATATATATATATAGAGAGAGAGAGAGAAGGAGAGAATTAATACAAGTAAAAGGTTTGTGACTGAGCTGATTGATGTTACCTTCAACATCCCAACTCCAGAGTTTTGTAGATGAACACTTTGGGAATCACTCCATCCATTCATGAAGGGGTATCAGCAATTATATATATATATATATATATATATATATATATATATATATATGAAAAAAGTGTGTATATAAATATAAACACACATTATATATATATGTAATATATTATATGCGTGGTACTTATTAGAAAGTGCTCAATATCAGAGCTAACATATTTGGTTGTTTTGTCAAACTTACATCAATCCAACTATATATATATATATATATATATATATATATATATATGTCACATTGTTCCATCTTTCCAGATATTTTTCAACCACAAATTGGGATTTACATATTCAAGTGAGGCATTTGATACTGTCAACCTAAACAGAACCAATATTGTAGTTTTTTTTCTTCTTTTCACTCATCTATTAGGCAAGAATGCCTTGTTCACAAGACCTCATTTTGCTATCAACACACTCATTGGGATTCATTTTGCAATTTTTTTCATGACATCCCTTGGATTGAAATCTTTAATTTTCCCATTGAAAACTCTGCCACCAAAGTTTTCTTCATGTGTGAAAGCTAGCATCAATGCTTTTATGCCATATTCTCCTTAGATCAGCTGCTATAGCCCACAAGAATCCCTTCTTCTGACTCTACCAATGTGATAGTTCAGATCAGACACATCTTTGGGATTGATCATAATAATTCTAAGCATGTTCGTAATGAAGCTAAGTTTTTGGTCACTGAGCAACACTGTGTATTGTGAACATGCTTATAATTGGCTAAACATCTCATTTTTCTGGGCCTCCTTTCAGACAAACAATATGGCTTTTGATTCTCTTTTTTAAATGCTGATGTATTAATGGTTATTGCGAAAAGAATCTATCAAGCTTTGGATAAGAATGGTGAACTGTTGCTTTATATATCTCAAAGGTGTTTGACAGTGTTGTAATCTTGGCTAACCCTCATCACCAAAATGTTGTAACCTAGGAAAGGTTACTGAATAGAATAATCACACAAAGGTTGGTAATAAATGATAATACTTAGGATACGAACAACACATATGAGATTTGCCAGTGGAGTGTAGAAGTAGTAGTCAACTGCTAGAAGTGAGTCAAGTGAATTCTACAATGAATCTCCAACTGCAGACCAACACATACAGTATTTACTACTGTATTTATGTGAAATCATCTGTAGGTATGTGACAACAGACAGGGTTTGGCATGCTGGTCTTCTTCAAAAAATTAAAAGGTTATAGTATTTATGAAAAAATGTTCAATTTGATTCAATCTTTTTTTTATTTAATTGTGAAATGAAGGTGTTCTTGAATGACCACGCTTCTAGATCTTTTTATATTAATGCATGCATTCCCCCAGGGCTCCATTGGACATACATTGTTCTCAACTTGATATCTATGCTGATGACAACTATTTACTCCTGTCTTAGGGGTAAATCTGGCATCTGATCTCAAAAATGACTTTCAAGCTGTTGCTACCTGGGGTAAAAAATGGCTTGTATATTTTAATACCCCCAAAGTTAAATGGCTATCTTTTAATAATGTTAGAGAATCATTTTTGCCTTCCATCAGTATATGTGTGTGTGTGTGTGTGGGGGTCCAACCTTCAGGAGAGTAACTCATTGCACATTCTCAGGTTGCCCATTGACATGAAATGGAATGATTATATTGAATCAATTGCTAAATCTATTGCTAGGAAAGTCAGTTCATTGTGTCATGCTAGACATTTTTTCTCGCCAGACTCTATCTTAAATATTTATAAGTCTACTATTTATCTATACATTGAATATTGGTTCCATATCTGATCTGGTGGTTCTGTTATGTATTTAGAGATTCTTGATAAAATTCAAAGCAGCATATATAATGTTATCAGTCCTGGCATCTTGTCTTTAGTCACTTTCCCACTCTGCTATAATATAGCTTTTCCTCTAACCTTTTCTGCAAATATTTTCATGGTAATTGTTCTAACGAGCTTTCCTTTTTGCTATCTCAACTTTATTTAAGCAAATTACTATATCTGTAGCAAAGTCTTGTCATTTTGCTGTTGACTTTGTTAGATGCAACATTCAGTTTTATTCTAAGAGTTTCTTCTCTCATGCTTCTCACCTGTGGAACTCTCACCTGTATTTTTGCTTTTCTGTTGACTATGATCATCAAAAATTTAAATGCAATATCAATCTTTATCATCATCTCTTAATTCCTCTTCTTTTTTGTCCTCTCTCCTCAATGTTTTCTTTTTCTCAGATTCTTTTACACTCAGTAACCACTTTGCATCTTAGTGGCATTATTACCTTACTTAGGGTGAAAATTATTTGCTAACTCTTCCACTCTAAGCAAGAACTGAATCAGCAGCAAATTTCATGCAAGCACCAGTGTTACATCTTCTTTCTGTTTGATTCTTGTCGCAATCCAAATTCTTCTTCATCTTCTTTCAGTGAATGAGTTTTTATTGTTCTTTATTTTCCATGTTATTATAAAGTTTTGTTGTCAATTGTTTTTCTTTTTTATTTAATTTTGATTTCTATTCTTGTTGTTGGCTTTTATATTTTCTTTTCTGAATTTGTTGGAAATTGATGATCTTTACAAAAAGAGAAATGATTATTTTGGACTGTTGTCCCTTGGGAAAAGAAGGAAGTGGCATTTCACTGAGAGTTTGTTTCAGAAGACATTGAAAATTTATATCCAATATATTTGTATGTAATAAGGAAAGAGAAATTATATTTTTATTTTAATAATGGCTGACCATGTCTCTACTTTCAATATTTTAAAAGTAGAAGTCAAAACATTTAATTTCTATTTATTCTAGATGGCTTGTTGATGTGAGAAAGAGAGAGAGAGCATGAGCTGGCATTATAAACATGATTCACTGTTGAAAGTGAATGGTGTTTAATTACCCTCCACTGCTGTTGGATGCAATAGTTAACCAGCTTCTTTATTAATCATTACAAGTATTGTAGATCAAAGCTTCACTTAATACTCAGTAATTATGGTCTTGTGCCAGACTAAGATAAATTATTTATTATCAGTATTCTTGCCTCATAAGGCATTACAAGTGACTTTGGTTCGAATCCAAATTCCATTTTTAATAACTGTTTGCCAGACTCTACTGAGTAAAGGACAGTGGAGTAAGAGATAGTGGCTTAGATTGAAGAATCAGAGAGCCGAGTTCAAATTCCAGTCGAATTCATTAAATTCACTTACGTGCTAATACCCTTGGGAAAGGTATGAATCCTCTTCTTCCCCACCCAGTTATGGGTAAATAGTAGGACAGACTGGGTTCTATAGCCTTGAATGGCAACTGGTCTACTGCAGAAAGAAATGGCAACATACTGCAGGAAAAAATTTGCCTTGTCAGTCATGTATCGAAAGATACATGATTGCCTAATAGTGTATCATGCATGGCACATAACTTACTGACACTTGATGTGGATAACTGTTTTCCTTTTTTGTCATTTACATTTTTGCAAAGAAGACTCAGAAATTACCTGTTTTATAGGAATTAAACTATAAAGATGAGGCTATTAGTCTAAATAATTTAACAATACTTCATATAAGAATTCCAGTCCATATAAAAAAAGTTTATGCCTCTACATCATCTATTTGTTAACATAATTAACTATAATTAAATGTTGCTGCTTCATATATTTCTTTTTAGACCCCCTCACCCCATAAAAGAATTGTTTGTTTTGATTAGTTGACTGTTACTAGTTAACTGCAAAGACCAAGATTAAAACTGAACTTATGTGAAGATTGAACTGTTGTTTGTTTGACCACTAGGATGATCAACATCTCCCCCCTCCCTTCCTCAAAGGAAAAGTATTGAAGCCAAAGTCATGTGTCAGCTGTTGATAATTATTGATCTCAACTGACCAATCACTGATATATGCACTTGTGTTGGCTAAAAATGCTAATTTGTCAAGCACGGTGTGCATTAGAGGAATCTTGTAAATTGGTGGAAATTTTGGGTCAGTGGTGTACAGACAAATGGGAGGTTTGGATTCTCTCAGATTGCTTAGTCCTGACGTTTTTATAGACACTGACTATAATGAGAGAGTTTTTGTTTGAAGTTCTGAAATTATATGAAAGATAAAATAATTGAAAAGGCTTAAATATACGAAGATTATATCCTTTACTTATCTTCAGGGCTGTAGTTCTTTATTTTATAAAGCACACAGTGTTTGAAGATAATCACTTTGATGTCAGTCACTTTCCAAGAAACACGTTCAATACCAGGACAAAATGTCAAAATATATTTACAAAATAAACTATTACTTTGTGTATGTATATAATATATATATATATATATATATATATATATATATATATATATATATGTACATATATGTTAAAAGAGGCACAAACCAGCTAATTTAGCATACTTTGATATTTTATTTTATATCACTGTATGCCACACACATAAATACATACATTTATATGTACAACAGAATGTGGGACAGCATGATGGTTAGTAAGGCTAGTTTGGTTAACACTTATGAAAGAGCTTATGTCAAGAGAAAAGACAAAATTTACTAAGAGCAGCAAAGGACAGAAAGATGTGGAGAGCCATGATTGCCAACATCCTAGAAAGATATGAAATATAGAAGAAGCGTGTTCTATCTTCACTGGGTGTCTCATAAAAAATTCAACATTAAATAATCCAAACAATGTTGATACCATAAAATCAACCAACCAACAAGAGGATATTGAAAAGTTCTCAGCCCAGCCAAGACATCTGATACAGAAAATTTTTTTTTATGTTTGGCCACATTTTGGGAAGTAGGTTAAACCAAGAACTTTTCCATCTGTGCAAGGAAGAATTTCCTTTTCTAACTCCATTTTTGCATTGATGAAGCAACATGGGGGTAAATATTGTCATGCAGCATAACTGAGCTCTTTCGTCTTGGTAGAGCAGCCGATCTTGGAGAATGACCACTCTGAATTCAAAACCTGAAGAGGGATAGGCTCCATTATTTTGGCTTAGATGCATTCACTGTTGCTACAGCTGTAGTACATGTAGTGCCCAAACAAACCTAATGAGTTTCAGGATTCATGAATGAATATATATATATATATATATATATATATATATATACTGGACTTTCCTGTTGTTTATTGACATGTGAGGGTCAAGCAACTCAGTTCCTAAAAACTGGCAGCCAGACACCTGCACATATAGTTTGATTATAGTGGTGATTTTTTGTGCAGAACCAACCCAAATACAGAGACCTGTTGCACAATGTGCCACAAGGTCCCCGAACAACCCTCTGCAGGTTTTGAATTCAGAGTTTTCCTTTTCCTAGGCCAGTTGCCATCCAAGGCTATAGAATCCAGCCTGTCCTGCTAGGGGGGAGAAGAAGAAGATTCATACCTTTCTGAAGGGTATTAGCACATAAGTGAATGCAATGGTCTCGATTGAAATTCAAACTCGGCTCTCCAAATCCTCAGTCCAAGCCACTATCCATTATGCCACTGAATTTCCACATATGTATTTTATTAGTAACTATCCTCAGTTAGTGTAAAAACCCAGTTGACACAATTCACAAATATATCAAAACAAATTGGTACCTGGGGAAAAAATTGTCAAAAAAAGAAAGAACTAGGAACATTTGAGCAGGGGGAAAAAAAAACCATCCAGTCCCTTAAATTCCAGTCCAAAGAAAAATCTCCAATCGAGTAACTAAGATAAAATGTAAATAAATATGTTCCTTGTCTTGTCCTTGTCAGTCAGTTTACTCTGAGATCCATTTAGGTGAAACCTAGGTAGGTAGTTCCTGGCTCTTTGGGATTTTTTTCATATATATATATATATATATATATATTTGAAAATTTCTCCTATTTAACCAGTAGAGAAGACAATATTTATGAATAAAAATGACAATAGGAAAACTAGTAATTGCTGAAGCATTTCGTCCAATGTGGTCTTTATCAAAGCAAAATACGAAATGAAATTAATTGAACAAGGTAACTAATAAAAACAAAAACAGAATGTTCCTAGCAATTAGAATGTATAGAAATGCTATTTTCATATTTTTAACTGAAAATATTGTTTCTACATTCCACATTTCACCTCAAGGTTCTAGAGTCCTTGTATATCAGATCCCGTGGGCCTTCCCTTTATAAAGAGAGGAAATGCTTACTGGGTCTGAATGTTATTGGACTCTAGTTTCTTGAAATTCAATTTTTTCTCTCTTCCATTCCATTCGTTGATTTAATTTACACGCTTTTATAAATTTTCTATTCCCAGAAAAATAAACTTTATATGTCCTGGGACAAAACCAATTGTTTTTTGTTTTTTTTAGCTCTTTTTTGTTTTTTTTTATAAAAATGCCTTATAAATTTCACCTTTTCCTAGCTATTATTAAATTCTGTACCACAAAAAAACTTATTTAAATATATATATATATATATATATATATATATATATAAGGAATGCTATATTTATTGGGTAAAGACTTGAAGATTGCAATCGAGCATGAAACAGATTGTTGCTGTTTATTTTTAAACCCTGTTTTCCACAATGCTAAATATTGACATACTCTCCATCTCAAATATTTAGGACTTTTACCCTGTAAATCTAGCATACCTTGTAATTATATTTTATCATATACTACCCAAATTACTCACATCTTGCTGCATGTCACACATTTTTTTTGTAAGAAAATGATGGTTTAAAAACAAACAGCAACAATCTGATTCATTATTATAATATTTGAAGAAAAATGATGCATTTTAAACGATATTCCTCAATGATTTTGCCATAGTGAGCTCCATCTTCTGGCTTTCTCCTTCTATATTTTGGATAGGAGTCATTGCCTTGTTCAGATTTAGATTTAATTTAAAACAAAGGGAAAAAAAATTTCAGTGATAGGTTTGTACCCTTACCCCCAAGGACCCCCATTGATCAAAATGAAATATGCTTATCCAATTACCCAGGGCAATGTAGTTTCAGAATATATGTGGTTATGGTGGGGGGTCTGTCTCCAAAACCTTAAGTGGTGTTCAATAACACATAAACTGACAGAGTCTACAATTTTATATATAGATAATTGTCATTTTATCCCTTGCAAACACTTTTAAAGATAAATTTAAAAATAATAATAAAATATAAAAATATGTCAGTCAGTCAGTCAAAGATGACTACAATCAGGATCACAGTCATGGTGATCTCTTGGATCCTTTTGTTAGCTGTATAGTATGTGTATCATTAGGGCCACATATGGTATTGAATTCAGAGTTGTCTCACTTTTTAACCCATAGTGGGGAAGAGATAAAGTGATGGATTCATATGTTTTCCAAGAATATTTGCACATAAATGAATGTTAAAAGAAAGTCAACTGGAATTTAATCTTGGCTCTCTCTCTCTCTGATTTCCTGTTCCAAGTTGCATGTGCTCTCATGGGAAAAGTATGGATCCATTTCTTTCTCTCCACCTAACTATAGCTCAGTAGGGTAGACTGAATTCTATAACCTTGGATGGCAACCAATCTAAGAGAAGGCCATCTCTGAATTCAAAAACCTGAAAAGAGTTGTTTGGTGACCTTGTAGCACACTATATGCACCAGTTCTGTATATTCAGTTCTTTGGAAAATATGGTCAATTCTGTACAAAGCTTCACCACTAGAATCAAATCATATGTGCAAACAGCCAGGCTTTTTGGTTCTAAAAACTGAGCTACTGGACTCTCATATGTCAAAGATAATGGAAGAGTCCAGTCTTAAATATTTTTACCTATTTTAAATTGTATACTAATCAAATATATTGTCATAGAAATCTGGAGTCTGAACTGAAAAGAAGATAGTTTATTATTTATCATGATAGACTTTATTTTGTGCTTCCCATTTGACAAAGATTTTGTTGTCAGTTTTCACTCACCTCCAGTTTAAGTGTAGATAAATAATAGAAGCATTCATTAAGCTTTGCTTAGTCTAACATAGGGTCAACAAGAGAAGAGTGCCCAATGAAAATAGACATTATTATCAATAGCTTTTCTTATTCATTGTTCTAAGCAGTTTCCCATGCGTTTACCATAGAGTAACTGCTGTAGAGTGCCCAATGTGGATTGATCTTTCTAGCCATCAATATATTAATATACTACTTAGCTAAATACAACACAAAACTATAATAACTTGGCAGCCTCATGAGGCTTAATTCAGTTGCCTCAGCTGTGACACAAACATGTTAATTATCAAGCGAGAGAAGGTAACTTATTGTAAATAAATTGAGAATCACCATGTAGTGAAAATTGCTTCCAGGTAAAAAAATTAATCTCAGACTTTGATGTCTTGTTGTTTCCAAGGCAAAAGATTCTTTTTAAAAAGTCTCAAATTTTGAATTTCTTTTTCAAAATCATAACTTTATTTTTTTTTTTTACTGGAAAGAATTCCTGGATTACTAATAACCATACAATAACATTTATGTCGTCTCACTCTATTACTGTTACTGATACCCTTACCTATCACATAGTCAGATCATTAAGCTGATTTCCTTGCCAAGCTTTTCTGGTGATGATAGTAGCTTGACACTAGGAAATATTAAAACCAAGACCTACCAAAAGTGGACGAACCTTCTTGCTGGGTAAAAGTCTATCTGGAACAATGGAATATCTATGTCTGCAGCCACTGGGGAGATGGCATAGCTGGACAGAGGCCTTCCTAGATTGATGTCAATGGACAGGGCAAAGTGTCCCCTAATGGAATCAATGTGCATATGTCTGTAACTTAAAGGAGCCTTGAAATTAGAGGACATTGGCTGTAGCTTGAGAGAGAGAAACAAAGACATTACCAGGTCTGCTTGCCCAAGATGTGCCTATGTATGGATGAATATTTTGTCAGATTTCAGCCCAGATATTTTGGGTGAACTGAATAGGTTTTCAGCTGCACAGTGACCCTATGATCACATCCAGTCATGGGACTGATGACCTATTACAAAGACTCAGATCTTGACCAGCTGCAGAGAGGCCTATATCTAGACATGCCAAGCTGTCCTGCTGCAAATGTGGAAAACCCAGATGTAATTGGTATTGACTGATATGTCCACACACAATCCAGAGCCTCTTTCGCATCTCTGCCAAGGCACTTGAGCCACACTCTCACTTTGATATTTTATAAATGAGAGTTGTTTTATTATAGCAGTTTACTCTGAAAATAGTGTAAATTTCAGCAAAAATATTTCTATTCAAGTATTAAGTCAAAATTATTTAAACTGTGAATTATCTTCCAAATATGATTCTAAGAGTTGCTCATTGCCTTTTGTCAAGTCTAGTCAATACCAACTACCAAATGCAATCTGAAAACCTTAGCTTCTCCAGTAAGTGATAATTTCTTCAGATCTTGTCCAAACAATTATTATTTAGTTCATCCCATGACTGAAGGATTTTTTTAATCAGCTTCTCTCCCAATGGCTTGTAGTAGGTTATACATGGTTTGATAACAGGTGTTTAGATAATAAATTAGAATTTTTTGCAACATGTTAATGCATGTTAAAATCCTCACAGTATTTAGTATTGTTAAAGTTATTGCTAACATTTTTTATTGAGATTTACAAACTCTACATTTAATTCAATTTTGAAAACAAATTGATGAAATTTGAATAAGCTGATTTGTTTGGAAAAAATAATTTGACAAAAACCTTACTATGTCGTTTATTAATTTCTTTAATTTTTTTTTTATAGGACTTCATGGTAAACAATGCTTTTAAGAAAATTTTCTTTCCTTTTTGACACTGAAGAATAAATTCTTAGGATTTCTTAATCAAGAGCATGCAACATACAACTGGCCATGCATAAATATTTCTTTCTAGAGCCAAATTCAAATTTTTTTGAAGCATTTGGCCTTGTGATTTGTTTATAGTTCTCACAAATGCAGGGCGATCTGGAAACTGGATTCTTGTATGTATAAAAACTTAAAGAATAGATATGCAAAAAAACAATATTGCATTTTTATTAAATAAGTTTTTGTTATTTTAATCATTAAATTGTTTTTAAAATAGTGGGAGTATTTTGTATGTTAAATCATAAGACTTTTAATTTTTCCAAAAGAATTAATGAAAATTTATTGTACTAAGCTATGCACCTGAGAAAAACCAACTGTACACTGTATCCCCTTACCTATTTGCATTTCTTTACAAAATTTGGTTTTGATTAGTATATGTATGGATATTTTATAGGGTTTGACAGAGCAGATGGACTAACAGAAGTTGCAGAATTTTATATATAAATAGGTTTATTGTACTTAGTACAATAAATCTATTGATATATTAAAATAGATTTCAATATTTTTTCTTTTTTTTGCAATAATCCTAATAATTGATAATGTTATATATTTAATTCTGGTATTAACTGTGTGACATATGCACCAAATAGGTGTTTAAGTGTAAATCTTGTATTGATAAGTTCCGATATTGGAGGATAAGTGCAGAATGAATTTAGGACAAGTAAAATTTCCTCTTGTAAAAAATACACTAATATATATATATATATATATATATATATATATAGAGAGAGAGAGAGAGAGAGAATTTGTAGGTCTGATGATTTGGATCATGATTATGATTCCAATGTAATAAATTATAACCATGGAGTATTAGTGTTTGAGCCTTTTTTATTATATTCTCACTGTGTCCTGGACATTGAGTTCTACCTGGATTCTATCCTCTTGGGAATTTATGTGTGTGTGTGTGTGTATATATATATATATATATATATATATATATATATATATATATATATATATATATATATATATATTTATTAATCAATATATATATATATATATATATTTATATATATAATCAATATATATATATATATATATATTTTACCATTAATCAATATATATATATATATATATATATATATATATATATAAATTAATTGATTTAAAATATATTTTATATATATATATACATTTCTAAATTAATTGATTTAAAAATATGTTTTCCATGTTTTAAAATGGAAGGTCCAAATTTAATTTTGTAATTAAATTAAAGACATTAGTTCCATTTCATCCTCAAGTGAATTTTGGAGTAACTTATAAAATTACTGGGTTTTAAAGCCAGCAAAAATCATAATTCACGTTTCCAAGGAAACAGAGAAATTCATTTCAACCAAATGAGGGGTGTTTGCGTATTCATTATGTCTGTATTTTGATGTATCAGTTTTGGTAGGGGGTGGGGATGTATTCTTCAATGAAATCTGACATCCGTTAAATGCATGTCATCTGGATTTTTAAAAAAAAATTTATTGTTAACGGCAAAGATTCTTACGGCATTTTTTCTATTTGTATATTTAAAAATTTGGTGGGGCATTTAGGTTAGAATACGTTTTATTTAACTACAATTTGAAAAATATTTTCACTTTTAATTTTTAATATACTATATTTCTTTTAAGAGTAAGTAAATGTATTGGAATGTAGAGTTATTTTCACATCAACTATAATTATGTATATTATTAGGTAATAATTTTTTTTTTTTTTAATTATTTAAATAAACTTTATGACAATGACTAATTGATTTCACTGGTTTAGTAACCTTTAATTTTTTATATAAACCTAGTAATATCTTGTTTCTCATGTAAGTACAAAGGACATAGGTCATTCAATGGCTTACATCTTCTAGCTTTTCATATTAAATTCATTTTACTGTAGGTGTTTTATTGGATTCCTTTAAGTGCCGGTAGTACTTTGAGAGAGGTGTTTTGGTTAGAATACGTTTTATTTAACTACAATTTTAAAAGATGTTTAGGTTAGAATTCGTTTTAACTAAAATTTTAAATACAACTTTAAAATATTTTCACTGTTAGTTTTAATAGACTATATTTCTTTTTTAAAAGAAGTAAATGTATTAGAATTACTTACAGTAAGTATAATTATTTTTACATATCAAGTATAAGTATGTATATTACGATTGTTAAAAAATTTTATATTTAAATATTATTTAAGTAAAATTTATGACAATTATGGTAAAAATAGCTAATTTCTAATACTGTTCTTTCTTTTTATTTTTATATATATATATATATATATATATATATATATATTTTAAATACAAACAGACCACTTTAAGGTTCCATGTAATAAATTATTTCATCACAGCCCTTTTAAAGGACTGCGGATCATCAGACTTTACTTCCAAAGGTTGAAATGAAAAGAAATTTACACATTTTTGACGGGCCGTATTAAGCATATGTAAATTAATGAAGTGAGGAAGGAGAGAGAAGACATGAGTGAGTTAGATGTAATTTAATATTTCTATTCTTTCGGAGGTCCAGACATTGACACATTTAATCCGTTAACTTAACGGAAGTTATATATTGATATAGAAGGGGTAGAGGAGAAAAAAGACATATAAAAGAAAAAAGAGAGAAGGAAGTCATGAGAGAAGGTGTCACTAATTTTCTTTAGAAAGAACAGGCTTGAAAAATACGCTGTTATTTTGCTTTACTTTGAAAGTGTTATTTTGGGAGTTCATAAAGATTATAATGTTTGATATAAATTTGAATGTTTAAACTGTCTACAAAGAATTTAATTTGATGTTTGTTTAAATTATTTTCTCTGGATTTACATTGAGCTCTCTGGATTTTATCCTCCTTGGGTCTACCTATACGGATTACCTAGTTTTTCATAAACTATATATATATATATATATATATATAACAAACAGATACATCTAGGGTCAATTCCATTCTATCTTAAGTTTGGTTTGTTTGTCTTTCTCTTCACATGCATTTGTTTTTAAAATAGTGGAAGTATTTTGTATTTTAAATAATAAAAATTAATTTTTCCAAAAGAATTGATGCAAATGTATTGTACTAAGCTATGTATCTGAGAAAAACCAACTGTACTTTATAGCCCCCTTATCTGTTTGCACATCAGTCAGTCAGTTAGTTATGTGCCATGCTTGATACTTGCTTAGGCAATCACGTATCTTTCAATACATGACTGATGAGGCAGATTTTTTTTCCTGTAGTAGGTTGTCATTTTTTTCTGCAGTAGACCAGTTGCCATCCAAGGCTACAGAACTCAGTCTGTCCTGCTATTTACCCATAGCTGGGAGGAGAAGACGAGGATGCATACCTTTCCTAAGGTTATTAGCACATAAGTAAATGTAATGGATTTGACTGGAATTTGAACTCAGCTCTCAATGTGAGCCACTATCCATTACTCCACCATGCCTTCTGTTTGCATTACTCCCGCATATTTGGTTTTGATTAGCCATTGTATGGCTATTTTAAAGGGTATGACAGACAGACTAATAAAAGTCACAGAACTTTATATGTAGATACATAACCTCTCCAAGTTTGAAATGTGATGGTGATCTGGGTTTCCAGGATAGGACATCATGTCTTTCATCTCATTTTAATGCCAGTAGTAGGTCAGGAGAAATCCTTGATTGTACCCTTATAACATGCCAATAATAGGACAGAGGTCAATAGAACAGGAGGGAGTGCTAAATTCATGCCTTTGCTATGAGCATTAATATGGAAATTATTCAAACATATTGAGGTAAAAAAAAAATGTTGTTCATTGAATTGATGCCAATGCTTTCCTTTCCACCTAAAATGAAACTCTATCAAAAATGAATTTTTATATTTAAGAAAATATTTGAATTATAATTAAAGATATCGTAAATCTCATTTGAACCTGCTTCGTAAGTCATTAAAATCATCTTTCATCCTGAGAATTTGACGACATCAAAATGGTCGTGATTTTCAACCTGACCTTTTTTTCTTTCCTTATTTCCTTTCACAAATGCTGATATTCCTATTGTTTGCAGCTTTTACAAAGAAACACATCACAAAACCAAATGTAAGTTTGTTTAAATAAGAAAAAAAAAATTTCTCTGAAAAAATTTCCAATGAAATAGGGTAACAGGGAAGAAATCCAAAGAATCCAAAAGGAAGAAATAAATTACTTTTCAAGGATCACAAAAGGATTGGTAAAGATAATGACATTTCCAAAAATGAGAAATTCAAAAAATTGATTCAAGAGGAAGAAAGGAAATTTTGAATTCCTTGGTGATTTCTTTGTCATGATTGTCATGTTGCTGTCTGAATTTCTGGGATGAGGCGTCATCATTATTTACATTTGGGCTAATGACCTTGACTTTGACATTATCACAACATTTCAGACATTGTGCCTTCCAACTGTCTTCACATATCTGTCAATCCAGGTAATATTCAAGACATAGCAAACTGAACGAACACTTTATTCAATCTACAGGGACAGTTTATTCTCCTTACACTGTGTGGATATCTCATTCTTTTTTAACACTATTATGTTATTTATATTCCTGTTTAACTTTGACTGACTTTGTACTATGTTCATATATTATATATATTCATTTTCAATATTATGAACTCTTGAAATGTATAATAAATCTGCCCCCTACAAAACCCAATTCTGAATGAAGTTGGCCAGGATGTGCATCTAGACACATTGGACACCAGAAATTTAATAATTAAAGTTAAGTGTATCTGTACCTTTAGCATATCTCTCAATGAAGTATTTTTAGACGACATTACTTGTATTTTGGTAGCTTCCATTACTTGTATAAGATCCCATCCATAAAAGCATTATTTAGTTCTTTCAGAGTTTATCCATTTTCTTATTCATTTTGTTTCTACCCACAAATAATTTACAGTAAATATTTCTAATAAAACCAGGTATTATATATGCTATATTTATCATATAAATATAAGTAGATCCCAAAAGTTTTACGAGCATCAATGGGTTAATATCAATTGTGAAAACATCAACTTGCATAATAAAATACCAGCTCCATGCTTTCCAGCCAACTTTGATCTGCAAAAATTTAAAAGCAATGTCAATTGCTATCTTCTGTCCTGATTACACTTCCTCTGTTCTCACTCCTTAGCAATGTTCCTGTTTCCACACCCAGTAACCCCTTGCATCTCAGTGGCTTTACTGCCTTGCTTGGGGTGAACTCAATTAAAAAAAAAATTTTGTTTATTTTCCTGTCAAGACATATCGTCTAACAATTAAAGTAGAGACTGACACCATTCTCTTCTTACTTTAGGATGGGAGTAAGTAAAAGAAAACCTTTGATCTGACATTTGGGAATTTTCTTTATTTGAATTTCACTAACTTATCAAGTTTATGCAGTATATTTAAAACTTGCATTTTTTCCACCATTTCAAAGACATGCAGATGGGAACACATGCACACACACACACACACTTTATTGACAGGCTGTTCAATAAAATTGATAATCACTTTTGACTGGAGTATTTTGAAAATGTTTTAAAAATAAGAAAAATAAATTTGGAAAAAATTCATTATTTTCCTTATATTTTTATTTTGCTTTCTTCTGCTTCACACCTGGCAGCAAATTGACTGAAAAATACGTCTTTGGAGTGCAAAGAAACTGGCATAAGTCAATTGGTTTATGGAAAAATCAAGAAATTAAAAACAGAAAAAGAAATAAACATTCCCAGCATTGTTATATGCAGAAATTATTGCAGAAATTATCACTTTTTATATTGATATATTGTGATATCTCTATATCTATAAATCTCTAAATGTGTGTGTGTGTGTGTGGAATGTTGTTTATGCATTTCCACACAGTTTTCATCCAATTTTGATGAATTTTTTTTTTGTTTGATAGATAATTCTTCAGTGCCAGTTTTGAGTCCAAATTGTTGGCGACAATGGCTCTCCACTACTTCCTATCCATTATAACTCTCAGCAACATTTTACTATTTACTATCTGTTCTTGGATATATATCTTTCATAAAAACTTTAATAAAAATAAATAGTTTAAATTATTACAATAATATTACTTATTATTATTATACAGTTCCCTTTTCAGGGCCACTCCCCATTCAAATTGTTAACCTCCCCAAATGTTGTTACTAATATTGATTTTCAGGTGGGCTTAAACTGCTCTAAATGAACGGCAAAAATTCCCAGTAATGAAAGAACCAATCAAAGAGGGGTTATACTGCCAGTAGATTGATATATTGCGATATAGATTATATATTTTTATATTATCACTTGTTATATTCAAAGAAAGTTTAATTTTCCCATCTTATAAGATCATTATTTGAAGACAAGTTTCAGATAAAAATGAGTCCATCTTGGATGTTTAGTCTTACTAAAGCTCCACAAAAGAAACAAGCCTTCTCTTCTCAAACATACACACTACGTTCATGATTTATATTTTTAAGATTTGTCTGGAACAAGCCTTTAGTAGTTGGAGCCCTCAGTGAGGATCAAAAGTACAAGCAGTTTCCTGAGTGACTACATTTATGGCAGGTGTTTATCAATATCTGTTGGTTTATCAGCGATGATGATCACTCCTTCAGTCATCTTCAACATGAGGGTCCAACATTTCAGAAGAACTAAACAAGTGCATATGATTTAATTATAGTTTATTATTAAAAATTGCAATATCAATCATCTTTTATATTTCTTAATTCTTTTCTTTTATTTTCCTTTCTCATCCTTTTCTTCCACTCTCAGTAATCTCTTGCATCTTAGTGACATTATTGCCTTTGTTTGGAATGAAGTGATAAAAATGTGTTAAATGCATGTCTGGAAAGAAGATATGAAATCAAGTTGTACTGATAATATAGTATCAATCTATATATCTTTTTTTTTTTTTACTAAATTTCACTGAATACGGTGCTTGAGAGCCACTCAAGGTAGAGAGTCAAAATGATAATAATGAATTTATGATATGAATGGTAGGAACTGAAGATCATGAAAATAAGAAGGATAGATAACAGTTTACTGACACCATTGTGTTTGAATGCTATTAATAAAAGCATGAAACAAAATTTCCCTGTAACAGGTCATGAAAGTACAGCTTTATTTGTCCTTTCCACCTTCTTTTGTTCTTAGCCCAAGTTTTTCATTTCCATTTTTTTTTTATTGCCTTCCATTCTAATGATTTTTCAGACATACAAAGTGGTCAAGTGTTAAAAAAAACAAAAACAAACAACATGTTGGATAATGTTGGTAGTTGGTGAAAAGTTCTTTAATCATCTGATTGGACAACATGAATGAAATTCTGTATTTCATTTGTCCAAATTTTAAAAAAATTTAGTTGACACAGGAAAAAAATGTTAGATGAATTTTGTAGAAAATTGTTAATGCTGACATGACACCTTTTTTTTTTTTTGTTGATCGCCTTTGTCTTTTATCATTAATGATCTTTAAGAAGTATTTTCATTTTTCTTTCCAGACAAATTTGATATTCAAAAATTTAAATATAATGTCAGATTACTTCTCTATTGTTCTCATTCCTCAATGATGTTTCTGTTTTCTAATTCTCTAACACCCAATAATCACTTGTGGCTTAGTGGCTTCATTGCCTGCCTTCAGTTGAATTTGATTAAAAAAAAAAAAATGAGCTATTTGATTCTTGTCTTTATTCATCACACACCCTTTTTAGTTCTGTTTTCTGTTCAGTTTTGTATTTAAAAGGCTAAAATAATCAACATCTGATGGATTTCAAATCACATTAGATAATATTTTCTATTAGGAATAAACATGAAGACATTTCTCCTCATGCTCAGTGTCAAAAAAGAAGAATCAATGAGAAAACTCAAAATGTGGTTCAAAATCTCTTATCAAAATGGACGTGAAATGGTGAGCAGTAAAGACATGTCTATATGCAGAATTATCATACTTTATCTTTGAAAATGGCTTCTTATATTGTGTGAAAGACTGAATTTCATTTTGGGGAAAATGGTTTTAAGGCCGAATATCTTTCATTTTCTCATTGAAATATTTTTCTAGCATTTATTGCTTTAAAATTTCATTGCAAACAAAGAAAATAGTTGGTTCCAATCTTGATCAGTAAAGATTGAAAAATACTTTCATCTACCCAGTTTATAGGCAGAAGCACAAAAATGCATGCTGGGATTTCTTCCTAGCCAATGAAGTAGGCCATTTTTTGGTTTCGTCTGACACAGTCCTGGTCTTTCTTGTCTTGAAATCGGAATGCTACATTCACTTATCTAAACTTGCTTTTGTGTGCCAACGCCAATTCTAAGTGAACTTTTTGCCTTATTACTGTTAATTTGCCTTGCATATATTGTTTGCTTGCTTTATATTATATTTTGCCCTGTTCTTTTCTTTTTCTTATTGTTTATTGCAAACTTTTCAGTTTATATATATATATATATATATATATATATACATGTTTCATTAAATAATATAGACAAGTGTTGTCTATTTATTTTATGTAAGTTCTTTTCATAACGTCTGATAAGCTTAATAACATTATCATTAAATGAAGAAAGAAAATCACAATATTGATCCATATTTTTAATCCAATCTAAGCTTTTGGCTTACATAAGCCATTATCAAAGATTTCAATTACTGTACAATATATTAAGCAATATACAGACAAGACAGTGATGATAGTCTGTGATTGTTTACATGGCTGTTTAACTAGCAACGATATACATGTGCATATAAGACGCTAGAAGCGAAAATCACACCACAGCTCATGATGTCACACATGACTACGCGAGAGTGAATTTGAGAAGTATGAAGTATGGGATGCCGTTGGTATAAACCAATGGCTTCTGTTACCAATTATAGACATTTAAGGATATTTGTAGAGATGCCATAGTTGATTTTGTTTAGGTTGGGTTTCAACTGTTTGATGTATATTGCTTCAAGGATTTTTAGTTTTTGTCTATTGTTTTCATGTTGAAGTATAATTGTGTTTTCGACAAGGATTTTACAGAATTGTGTGTGCAGCTAGGCATGTTGTTTTAAATGCCTAAATATATATATATATATATATATGTATGTATGTATGTATGTATGTATGTATGCAAGTGTTTATATGTGTCTTCTTTGTATTTATTGGCCCCATAAAAAGTGGAGAATTAGGGGAGGTGAAATAAGTGCACTCATCCATTAGATTGAGGGTGTGTTGGCTTCGATTCAAGAGGGAATAACTGAAAAATACATGCCTCTCCTCATTTTATAGGCAGAAGCACACAAATGCATGAATGTTGGGATTTTTTTTTCCTAGCCAATAAAATCGGTTGGTTCTCAGTTTCATTTGACTCAGTCTCAGTCTGTCTTGTCTTGAAGTCAGAACACTACATTCACTTGTTCGATCTTGCTCTTGTATGTCAACTCCAATTCTTAGTTTGAGAACTTTTTGCCTTATTAATGTTGCTTTGCCTTATTAGTGTTAATTTGCCTTGCATTTATTGTGGCCATGCTTTATATTATTTTTTGCTCTTTTCTTTTTCTTGCTACTGCTTATTGCAAATTTTGTCAATTCTGTTTGTTGGGCACTTCTGCCATTTATTTACATTTTAATCTGGGACACAAAATGAGGAAAAAGGGCTTAGAGAATTTGACACTCATAGAACATGTTGATGGCAACAGAGGGGCAATGGAAATAAGAAGTAACCAACTTTACAAAATTGTGTAAATGGTTGGTAGAACATGGAATGGAACGGATAGTAAAAGAAAAGTTGAGTAAGAGCTTCAAAAGATAGTGTAACAATAGAGAAAATGAAAGTGGATTTGCATGTGTCTTACATGTCAAATATCCCCCCCCCACAAAATGAGTTGTATATTTAAAACAAAGATATATCTCCTCAGAGTCGGATACTTTTGTGAGACTATCTTTCCACGTAGGCAAATATGACCTGTCACTCAATCATAAAAAGTGCTTAAAGAGGTGACAGAGGATTGCAACGATGACCATAATGAACAGGAGACACATGGTGTTGGATTATTTGATCCAAGTTCATACTGCTGATCTATTGGAAGAAGGACATTTATTACAAGCCAGAAGAAACTGACTACAGAGAGGAAGTTGTGGAGAGTCATGATCATTAATATCCTAAATGAAACAAGCACATGAGTCTTTAATTTTTGACCAGTAACTATTTTAATATTTTCCATAATTCCTGAAACTAGTTTTTAGTGTTTTCATATCTATTATTGTGTTGACTATACTTATATATACTAGATACATAAGCAAAATACTTTCGAAAAATTTATTTATAATTGTATTGTAGGTAAAATGATATAAAATTTAGTATTTCAGAATAAGAGTATATTACATATGGTTAGTGAATCAAATGAAAATCTAACAGCAGGCTGGATTTGGTCAAGTGGCTCCATTATTGTTGACCTTTGTTCATTGACATTGAACATTTTGTCAACCTCTGAGTTGTATAATTAATGTACAGAACTGATAAGCAAAGGAAATTTCAAGTTGAGACATTCTTTTAAATTTTATGTACATCTAAATTTTATCACTTGTTTGACTGACAGATGATTCTTTAAAAGTGGAAGAGTTAAAATTCAAATGGTGATTTTCGCAAAGTTCTCTGCAGTTGAACTGGTTGAATTTTTAATGAACTGAAAACTTAAAGAACGATAATGGAAATAATTCAATTTGTTTTGTGAAAAACAAAGCATAAAAAAGGTTTTGACCTTGTAATTTATTTCACCAACACCCCCCCCAACAACAACAACAACCCGATTCTCCTTCCTATCCCAGTATCGATTTAAATTCTGTAGTGTTATTTTGCACAGACAACAAAAAGAAGAAACAATATTTTCAAAAAAGGTCCTTAAATAGAAATGGGTTTGAGAAAAAAAAAAACACATTGGCTTGTTCTTAATAAACAAAATTTATGTTTTGAAGAAAGCTTGACTTGTGAGTTAGCAGAGGCTGACAAAAAAAAACAGGAAAATTCTATTTCCTTTATTGCTTTTTTTATCCAACCTGTCAGGTTTCAGTGTGTTAAAACATATTTCTTGGTAATATCAAAAATAAATACAATGCTTTTGGTTTTCAACAAGCCATTTCAATGTTTTTAACTTGACATATAGTCAAACTAATTTTCTCTTTTTAGGTTTCTGCAAAAAAAAAAAAAAATAATAAAAAATTGTGGTCCAATTTAAAATCCCCTTTTTAGACAAGAGAAATGTTGCAGAAGGCTTGGACCTCCTCATGAATTTTTATAGACTTTGATGATTTTTATCCCAATTCTTGAATTCTGGAACAAACAATATGTTCAAAAATTTTCTCTCGGGTACAGGTTGATTTAAAAAAAGAAAAAGTTTTGACTTTCTTTATATCAGAAATTGCAATTAATAAAGAGAATAGAATTATAGTAAAGATTTCTTTCCAGAAATTGTCAATTTTCCACTGGATAATGATGGTCAATGGGTCAGTTTTGAACTCAAATCAATGTGATTGATATAGAAACATTTTTTTTTCAAATGCTTTATAAAATTGTACATGTTAATACAGTGTTTGTGTCTATTTCCTTTCGTATGGTTTGGATAAAACTTTTAATATTCTTATATTACTTTGAAGCATATTGGCTTTATGGTTACAAGTTATCTTATTTCCCCCTGATCCTGTAATAATTTTATGATGATAAACAAACTGCTCCTTCATATTCAGTGAAAATAAAATATGCCTCAAAACTTTAGTTTCAAGTAGAATTTAATGAAAACAACCATGTAACTGGATTCTTTTTTATCTCTGGTATCATCCATTCATTTAAGGACAGCAATGTAGAAAAATATAATTTTCTTTTCAATAATCTTTTTTTGGGGGAATTTTTATTGTTTATAGATTTGTAAATGGATAAACTGTTAAAATCCCAAATCATGTTTTTAATATGACTGAATAAATTGCATATAGATTGGCACTTCTGCATAAGAATAATGTGCAATATCTGTTTCTTTGTGAAACGTGTTACACGTGCAAAAATATGTATTTGGATACATATTAGGTTTTAGCAATGCAGATATTTGACATTATATAAATATTCAAATTAGTTTGTTAATTTACAATTAATATAATAATGTCTGGTTGGAGGAACATGTTTTTCAATTTAAAATTGCTATCAATAAATGAATAACCTGCTGAAAAATTGTTAGTTTTAAGATTTCAAATATTAATTACATATTTTAATATAAGTTTTTTTGTCTGAATTCAATTGGTTAAGACTCTGAAAATGATTTCTGTTCTTGCCAGATGTAATACTTCCTTTCAAACCATTTTATAAAACTCAATTGAAAATCTTTTAAATACTGAATGCAATAAAATGTATTAAACTCTAAGTGATAATTTCCTTTTGCCAAAATATTAATGAAATTTATAAACAAAGAAATTCTTAATAAGTAAATAAAAATATCAGTTAATATATAATTGGAACATATCAGATTATACTAAAGTTTTGCATTGAAATAATATTATTAGGAAGAAATAATGTGACAATTCATTACTTTTTTTGCTGCATCTCTTCAAGATGTGGGCAGTCATGTCTCACCACAACTACCTGTCCTCTGTAGCTCTTGGTAAGCTTTATCTTTTTGTTATCTATCCTAGATTATTTGTGGGTTTTTTCTCTCTCTCGTCTTCAATATCTCCTGTGACTGTCAAGTTCTTCAAAACCCTCTTTCCTCATTACATACCCTAGAAATTTCATTTGTCTCTTTCTGATTTTAAGGATAAATGTCATTTTTTTTTTATTTGCCCTGAAACTTCCTTGTTACTCATATGTTCAAGCTATGGTATTCTCAACTTCATTCTGTAAAACAAAATTTTCATTGCCTCAATTTTCTTCTTATTTTCTGATGAGATTGTCCAGTAGTCACCGCCATAAAAGAATCCTTGAATCCCTTGTTTAATCTTCAATAATCTGAGGAAAGCTGCAGAACACAGTGACCAAATATTGTGATAATAATGACAGAGATAATATTAGTATGACTTCAAACCATAATAAAGGTGCAACAAGACAGGTTTGTAGCAAAAGCCTATCAGTTTCACATGTTTCTCTTCTCCTGATGTAGAGTGGCATCTTTTCTTTTGAAATCATTTTTCTTACAGTCCCTTTTTTTTTCTTGAGAAACAAAGGTGTTACTATCTGAGAAGGACAAGTGATACATTTACAAAAAATTAATATAGATCTTTGCTTGGCTTTCTGAAAAAGTCTACCCCTTCAACTTTTAGAGAATTGAAGCAAATAATGTGTTGGCTTTTCAGTTGAATAAATAATTTTTTTATATGTATTACTCTGAATGATTTTTCAGTTGTTAAGCTTCATCTGCTGCCCTCTCTTCTCTTTACACCCCATACTGTGCACCCACATGAGCTTACATTCACCCACAAAAACAGTAAACTTTTTCTCTGCTCTGTACTTGATTGTACTAAGATCATCTTTTTGCTCTTGTGGGAAACAGGCATTCACTTTGATCTTTCAATTTTGCTGCCATTATGGCCCAACCATCAAATCAGCTAT